>ML845422.1:19174-46959 GCA_009831015.1 Picea engelmannii | reverse complement strand
CAAAGAAAGGGGGGGCACACGACCAAATTTGGCCAAAAATGGGTTTTTAACATTGTAAAATGGATGTTTAATGATTTTATGTCCTTTTTAAAAGGGATTTTTGCCAATATTTGGAGGTTTTGAGCCCAAATTGAGGCCAAATGTTGGGAGGAAGTTGGGATGTGACCCCCAAATCAAATTATATTTAAAACAAGCCTTTTTGAAAGTTAAACATAGCAAAAAAAGGTGAGAGAGAAGCATCATATGCTTGAAGGTCGAAGGCATTCTTCTTTGAAGGTGAAGATGCAAAACTTCTGAGGGCCAATAGTTGAGCTTATGGAGTCCAAATTACGAACGGAAAGAAGCGTTGGAAAGGTGGAGTCGAGATTTGAAATATGACAGTTGTAGCAGAGATTGAAGGACTAAAATTCACTTGAATTGTGTAATTTATTTAAGGGTTGTTTTATTCCATTGTAGAGCATTGTTAGATTGGTAGGGAAAAACTTGGAAAGGGTATTATGGTGAAAGTTTTGGTCAGTGCAATGTTAACATGAGATATAGTTGCAAATCTTTAGAAGTCCATGGTTATGTAATAAATCTTTTAAGATATTTTCTCACAAGAATGGCAAACAACTGCACACCTGAATAAATCTTGGAGATGTAGGCTAAGAGTATAAGTCGAACTCCATTATCAACTCTTCTCTTGTTCTTGTCGTATGTTTTGTGTATATTTTGCTTTACAAATTTATTGTCTAAAGCATTTGTTTAATGAACTATTTGCTCATATTTCACATGCAACGTTAGTAAAAAGTCTTGTTAATAATCTAAGTCAAGCTATATGTTTCAAGCACCAATTTCAAATCAAGTGGTATCAGAGTAGGCTGACTGTATTGCAGTATTGTGAATAAGTATGGGTAAAAACTTGAAGAGGGATGGGCTTTTGGAAATCGAGGAAATCAATCAGAAAATTCAAAAAAAAAATGATGAGCTAAGAATATTGGTGGAGATACTCAAAGAAGACAGGGAATGGCTATGATCAATAGTGACAAAAATAGAAGAAAGAACAACCAGAAGAAGTCCTTCTGCTAGAAGCTCGAGTCCTATCAAGGATGATAAATTCATCCATTCTGCAAGCAACCAGATGAGGAGACTTCATAAACTCCTGCTACACCAATTGAGGAGTATTCAGTAGAAGAGGCCATTTCCAAATTTTCCTCACCATCAGAAAGTATTTCATATATGCTAGATTCTCCTATAGCTGATCAGGAACTAGATTCATGTAATAACGATATTGCTACTTTTGAAAATAATACCAAGGGAATTGGTATGAAGTTATTGTCCAAGATGGGATACATAAAAGGAAAAGGTCTTGGGAAGCATGGCCAAGGAAGAGTTAGGCCTATCGAAGTGAGAGAACAACCACCACATGAAGGTCTAGGATATGAGAAAGATTCTAATCATGAAAGTGATCTAGTAGTTTGTGCACATTGTTGGAAAATTGGACATGATGTTGATCATTGTTGGGATCAACATCCATAGCTAAAACCAACATGGTTTCGAGATCGTAAGGGAAAGCAGACAACTCAAGATGGCAGTGACTTGAATAGTGAGTCACAAAGAAAAGGTAAAATGATTGAAAGGTATAAATCCCCTTCGCCTACCTTTCATAAATAACAATATATGATCATGGAAGTTATACAAAGGAAAATTCCATGTACATTTTGCGGAAGCAAACAACATTGCGTTGCAGTATGCTAGAAGAAGAAAGTATAAAGTAAGAAGGTCATGGAAATGAGGAGTATGCTAACACAGGATGATGCGACATTGCAGGTAAAGAAGGATCCATGTGTATATTCATCATAGTCGAGACAAGAGTCAGTGAAATCCAATGGGGATTCAACTTAGCCAAATTAAGACTCTGTCAAATTCGTCAGTGCATGAAACTATTTCTCATACTGTCAGAAGAATTGATCTGGATTTATGAGTGGAATGAAAAAAATAAAACACTGAATACAATAACACACTGATACTAAGAACAACAACAAATATCCAGTGAACAATAACTTCTATTGAATAAATAAAATAGGCTGAAATTGTAAAATTGCAGAACTGAAAACAACTTTCTCGAATGGTGGCAACTATCTTTGAGAAGAGATGCGTCTACTATGCACATCCGTCTGAGAAAAATGATTACAATGGGGCGCCATAGGATTTTTTAACATTACTAATGTCTTCCAAAACCCTGGACATCTAAAAACCTAACCCTAGGAGATGAAACGCCAAAAGTTGTATGGGCCCCGATGTTTAAGTTGGTACGTCAACTTCCTGGGGTCATAACTTTTTCATACAACCTACGTTTTAGGAACGTGATAGTTCGTTGGAAAGGTATTTTCGAGAACTACATATTATGCCATAAAAGGATGACTCCAACTATCGTTTGATCATGGCAAGACAAAAAAACACTATTTAGGGCCCCAAAACAACCCTGGAAGTACATGAAGATGTAATGACATGAAAACATCCAAAATAAGCTATTTGGATTAGGTAGGTGGCCACCAATCTCCACTTGGAAGATGTGTATGGATTAAGAAAACCTTGAAAGTGTAGAAACCATAATTACAAAGAATTACATGAGAGAATGTTGAACTAAAAACTGTAAAGAGGAGCCAGTTGGAATAGCTGGGTGGCCACCAATATCCACTTGGATTATTCCTCCTCCCTTAGGAAGTAATGGTCTCCATTGCGTTGAGTACCCCCATCAGGTGAGGAAACTTCTGTTGAATTTGGCCCCGAGTGAGCCACTTTCCTTGGTGTAGGAGCTACCCTGCCTTGATAACCCGATAAAGTTGGATCCTTTGCTGTTGAGTGCCCTTGAGCTGTATGTCCACTATTTGATCAGTGGATGCATGTTCCATGTAGTCAGGGTTGAGCTATCTTGGTGTCAACTATTTTGTGATCTTTGAGGTGTCCAATAATGGTGGAAAATATGGCTGAAGGATGTCCACATTGAACACTGGGTGCAATCCAAGGAAGGGTGGAGTGTTGAGCTCAAAATCATTGCTACCCACAACCTTCGTGATAGTGTAAGGCCCATAACAAAGTAATACTCTCTTTCTACATATGTAACGAGACCTCTTCTCCCACCTAAAATTGGTGTGGTACCCGATGTTTATCATGGCACTGCTTGTACTTAGCATTGGATTTCTGCAAAATCTCATGGACATGTTGGCGGATGTGATGAATCCACTCAATGAATCTAGTGGATTTGTCGGCCTCAAACTAAGCATGGGAAGATTCTTCTTGTGTGGTTTCAAGAGGTAGTGCAACATCAATGGGACCCAAGGGTTGGAATCCCGACCCCACCTAAAATGGGCTATGGCCTGTGGAGCTATGGAGATCCCTGTTGTAGCTGTGCTAAACATAGGGAAGACTCTCATCCCATATACGTAGATGCTTATAGTTGTACATGCATAGGATGTGAAAAATCATCTGATTGACAACCTATATCTGGCCATCGGTTTGGGGGTGGAAAGAAATGGATTTAGTGAGCTTGGTGTCCAACAATGACCATAGACTTGACCAAAATGTGTTGAGAAACTTGTTGTCTCGATCTGGGGTTATGGTATGTGGTATCCCAAAATGGACCCACACCCATTCAAAGAAGATCTTGGTAGTATCTGCTGTTATGATGCTCTTCTTGCAGGCTGTGATAATGGCCATCTTTAAAAACCTATCAACCACCACAAATACACAATCATTGTCGTGCTTGGTGGATGGAAGGCCAAACATGTAATCCATCGATATGGATTCCCAAGGCCTCTCAAGAGTAGGAAGAGGGGTGTATAAGCCTTACTTCTTGATGGCTGGATTGGCAATAGAACATGTAGTGCAAGATCTGATATACTTGTTGACATCTTGTCGTAGTTTTGGTCAATATATATATATATATATATATATATATTTTCCTGTAGAACGACCACAATTTTCTCCACGCAAAAATGTCCCACCATCCGACTGTAGTGAGCCTCCCAAATCATCTTTGCACGCTTGCTTGTGGGAACACAGAGGTGGCCTAGCTGGAATAACATTCCATCTTGGATGTGAAAATTGATGGCATTCTCTCTTGTACGCAAGAGATGATAGGTGGTGGTGAAGTTAGATTTACGCTGATAAATTTAGGGCCACTTAGATGCCTCATGTCCACAGGAATGGAGCACTATGGTGAGTGCAGCAACGGGAGGGATACTGAGGCAGTCAACAACATGATTTGTGCTCCCTGATTTATACTTGATGTTGAGATGGAAATTTTGTAGGTATGTGGACCACTTTTGATGGAGGTCATTTTGAAACTTCCCATGTGGCTGTATGAATTATAGAGGCTTGTGATCAGTGTGGATGATTGTCTCCTTTCCCATAATGTAATGTTTCCATTGACGACAAGATTTCACAATGGAATGCATTTGTTTTTCATAGGTGGGGTATTTCCAGACAATATCTAAGAGTGTCTCACTATTGTATGCTACTAGATGACCATGCTGAGAGAGAACCGCGCCTACAACATAGTCAAAGGCATCAGTCTCAATTTCGAACGGTTGTTGCAGATCAGGTAAGGAGAGTAATGGAGTTGAGCACAATAAATGCTTCAAATAATCAAATGATTGTTGTTGTGTTTTCCCCCATGTGAATTTTTCCTTGCCACCACCTTTGGTCACTTGGATGAGGGCCCATGCAATATGGGAGAATCCCAACACAAATCTTCATTAGAAGTTTGCAAGTCCCAAGAAGCTCCGAAGCTCAGTTAGTGTGGTCATGGATGGATAGTCACGAATGACTTGGATCTTATCTAGATCCACATGTACCCCATGCTCATCAACAATGTAGCCCAAGTATTGGATCCTTTTCATGCCAACAGAGCATTTTTCCAATTTGGCATATAGCTTGTGCTACCGCGGAGTGCCCAAAACCTATTGAATATGATGCATTTTCTTCTCCCAAGTTCTGTTGAAGACGAGTATGTCATCCAGATATACCACCACAAAAGAGTTGGTGAAGGGTCTTAATACATCATCCATCAATCTCATGAAAGTTTCTGGTGCATTTGTTAAGCCAATGGTCATGACCAACCATTCAAAGAGACCTTCTTTAGATTTGAAAGTTGTCTTCCATACATCATTTGGTTCGATGGGAACCTGGTGGTATCTAAAATTTAGGTCAATATTGTTGAAGAACTTTTCCCCTTTGAGTTGGTCAAGAAGGTCATCAATTCAAGGAATTGAGTACCGGTTCCTGACTATGATTTTGTTTAATGCTATGTAATCAATGAAGATCTTCTAGGTCCCATCTTTCTTCTGCACCAACACAATCGATCTTCCGCAAGGGAAGGAACTGGGTCAAATGTGCCCCTTTTGAAGGAGCTCTTGGATATGGTGATTTATTTTGTTATTTTCCATTAGTGAGCGATGCTACACTGGTCCATTAGGTAGTGATGCACCGAGGGTTAGATCAATTGGATGTTTGACTTGGTAGTGCATCGGTACCTCGGTTGGTGAGGAGAAGATGTATTTGTACTCTTCCACGATCCTATCCACTTGCTTCTACTGCAAAGAGAGGATTTGTATAGAGGTCATGGATGTGGTGGCAACCTTCTTCTTACTACGAGCATAGATCATAAAGAAGAAGAACTTCCCAGTCTTTGAAATGACCTTACTACATTTCTTAGCAGAGATGAAGGAAACAATGGTAGGTGACACTACCTCTGGTATCCTATACAATTGTCTACCCAAAGTAATAATAACACTGTCAGGTCTAGACTCATATAGAACTTGTCACTTCCACAAATATGGCTGGCCTAAAAGAAAATAAAAAACTTCAAGGGGAGAAATATCACACAATACATCCTCTTTGAAGGGATTTATGCTATAAGCAAGACAACACTATTGGATGACGTGAAGATCTCGTCCTTGCTGAAGCCAATTGATTGTGTAGGTTTGTGGGTGCGGTGTTATCGATAGGTCCAACCACTTGATTACCCCTGCTGAAATATGGTTCTTCTGATTGCTGCTATCGACAATGAAATGCAACAGAGTCCCCTTTACCCACATCCGTGAGTGAACAAGGTGTTCCCCTTCCTCTGGTTCTTCTCGTTCACTTGGTTGGAATTTGGTGGTAGTGACAATGGCACTGGGTTCAACATCGATGATATGGTTCCCACTTTTTGGATTTGATTCAGAGTCAGAATCTACCTCTGACTCAAAAACTTTCAGCTTGGCCACCCTTGACTGCTTGGAGAGACATTCTTCGGTGTTGTACCAAGGGATTTAATGGTATTCACACCATTTTCCCGTGTCCTTATTCTACTTCTCATTAAATTTCTTGGGTGAGTGGTTGTTCTAAGAGTGGCCATATTTTCTATGTCTATTTTTTTGTGGGTTGGGGCCGCCTTTTCCTTGCTTTAGCTGTGAGGAGTTTGCATATCCAAACTCTCTCCTCTTCTGCTTAAATTTCTGCTCGATCTTGACATCATATCTATAAGCCACACCTAATGATGTGATGTCCATAAAATCCATTTATATTTGAATGTATCTATGAATACAACCATGGTATTTGAGCACTAGATATCATTCAGAGTCTTTGATACCAAATTTGGTGTGCAGGGTATGGAAAACATTGGTGAAATTTGGTATTGTCTAGTCCCTTTCCTGATGCAGCGTGGTCCATCTTGTGTATTGGTCCTCGTAGCTTCCAACATGGTAGTACTTCTCTTTAATGGAATCCCTGAAGGGATCCCATGTGGGGGTGACTGCAAATATTGCAGATTCCTCTATGGCCCTTTTCTTAGAGCAAGTATCCCACCAATCCTTAACATGGGGGACGACCTTGAGGAGTGACAAAGTAATCTTTTCCCTGTCGAAAAAATTGTGGACCGAAAAATACCCTTCGAGCAGATTCGACCATTTATTTACAACATCCACATCTATCATTACTTCAAATAATGGAATATAAAAATTTACTCATACCTTGAAGGGGGTTGCATGGCTGATTGATGAAGATGTGTCTCCTGTGGGAACCCGTCGAAGGATCTATGCAAAGTTGTCCATCATTTCATCCCTTTGTCGCACAAGGGATTCCTTAAGAAACATTTTAAAAGGATCTCCTGCTCCATCATATTTATTCTCATCCCCCATGGGTTGTTGTTCGGCTCAGCGTGGCCGATATTGAAAAGGCTCAACTGGTTCGAGTCCTAACTTCTTGTACCCAAATCTTATCGGGGACATGCATGAAGAAAAGAAAATGAAGAGAAGAATGATCTGATACCACTGATCCAGATTTATGAGTGGAATGAAAAGAATAAAAAATTGAATGCAATAACAAAGAGATACTGAGAACAAAAACAAATATCTAGTGAACAATAAATTCTATTGAATAAATAAAATAGGTTGAAATTGTAAAACTGCAGAACTCAAAATAACTTGCTCAAATGGTGGTAGCTATCTTTAAGAAGATATGTGGTTGCTACACAAATCCATCTGAGCATAATGATTACAATGGGGTGCCAAAGGCCTTTTTAACATTACTCATGACTGCCAAAACCCTAGACATCCAAAAACCTAACCCCAAGAGATGAAATGCCAAAAGTTATGTGGGCCCTGATGGGTAAGTTGGTACCTCAACTTCCCGGGGTTGTAACTTTTGCATATGACCTCCGTTTTAGGCACATGATATCCCATTGGAAAGGTATTTTTGAGAACTACAAATTATGCCATCAAATTCTAACTCCTTCTACATTGTGACTGTGGCAAGCCAAAAAAACACTGTTTAGGGCCCCAAAACGGCCCTGGAAGTATATAAATATGTACTGACACGAAAACATCCAAAATAAGCCAATTGGATTAGGTCTGCGACCACCAATATCCACCTGGAAGCTGTGTAGGGCTTCAGACAAAACCAGAAGTGTAGAACCCACAATTACAAATAATTACAAAAGAACATGCTTAACTAAAAACTGTCAAGAGGAGCCAGTTGGAATAGGTGGGTGGCCACCAATATCCACCTGGATCAAGAATGGGCATGGGAAAGATATATGTTGGAAGATCCATCCATAATTGAAATGCTCTAAAGAGCTTGAAGAGCCAGAGAAGAAGGAGGATGCTGCAGAGGAGAAGAAAGATGACCACGATACTTCACCAACAAGAGATGGATCACCTGACAAGAACTGGGAAGAGTTTATGCCATATATGTAAGTGTGTCATCGAGTCTGATATAATCAAAGTGATTTGATGTAATCACTTATCGAGTCTAGTTATTGTTTGTTGAGTCTAGAATATAGTTTGAATAAGTTGATTGATATAATGATTGAGTCAATTGATGCAATAGCCTTTTTGGAGGACCAAAAAGTATCACTGGAGAGGTGTGATCCAAAATGGATCTGAAAAGGACAAAAAATAAAAGTTCTTGGATTTGGATGAAACGAAAAACATTTCGTAGTACTCGTTGTGTTGATTCCAGATGGCCTCCGTATGCGAAAGATATCACGATCTAAGGTTCAGGTCAAACATGCAAAAAGTCAAAGGTAAAATTCAAGTGGTCAAAGGCCGTACAAATGACGTGGAAGATGATGTCAGTTGTACGTCATACTGACATCAAAATGACACATGGTATCACCAAGACGTGCCACATGGCAGGTAGATTTGGCGTTTTCATGGCTGATTTGGACCTAAAAGAATTTGACACGTGGCACTCTACGAAAGTGACACATGGCAAGTGACGTGGAAGTACAGTCCACGTGGCCTAGTGACATGATGACACTTGGTTGTATGGTTATGATGTGGCAGCCGCAGATTTGGACACATGGTAGGGTACAGTCATGATGTGGCTGGCATGTGGAAGTGGATGATATGGACATGTGGTAGGGGCTGACTGGCAAGATGACTGTGTGGTTTACTGGACCAATGATTGTGAAACTAACTGGGTTGTATGATTCAATACTGTGGTGACACATGGCCCAATCGAAGGAAACCACGTGGCACCCCAGATATGGCCAAGAAGGGTCGGGTAAAAGTATTTTTCCACCTCAACAAGATTCAACCTACTGACCTCATAGTTGGGAAACAACTTCAACACCTCGCGCTAACCACTTGGCCGCCAACGATCGTTATTAACTCATATAGAAATAAATACTTTTGTTATCATTTAGTGTGAATATTTTGGAGGAAGATTTCGGTCGGCGTGGCTAGCATTCTGACCAAGGCGCATGACTAGAGGCTTAAACGATGGGCACAGTGACATTTGACCATGGTGCATATGACTAGGGGTGAAGTCTAAGGGCCGAGGATCAAGGCCTTAGTGCCTGTCATTCGTAGCGCATGGCCACATGGCCCCATATGACCAATAACACAAAGAAAGGGGGGACGTGAACCCAAATTTGGCCAAAGGTGGCTTTTAACATTTGAAAATGGATTTTTAGTGTTTTTATGTCCTTTTTAAAAGGGAGTTTTGCCCGTTTTTGGAGAATTTGAGCCCAAATTGAGGCCAAATATTGGGAAGAAGTTGGGATGTGACTGTTGGTTACTATTTATTATTCTAAGTTTATATATTTATCTTGAATGACCTAGGGTTCATGTATGTTCAGGCCCCAACAAAACCTCTAAAACTATCAACCCTCCTCATAAACCAGAAGGCAACGCAACACACAAAATGCACTGTGTAGTCTCACCCGATTTAGTATTAATGCGTAGCTGCAATACTCATGTGTTTGCAGCCCAGGATTGAGTCGAGATCTGTGAAGTGTATGCTGAGGGTTATATTTCTACTTATTAACACATTAAACTATCATTTGCGATTATGCATGAAATATAACGAACTCATTCATTCAACATATTAATGACTATTGAAATAGTAAAGAAACACATGCATTCAATCACATAACACAGGGTTTTACCGTGGTTCACCCCCTCTTCGGATATGTCCACAAAGATCTAGCTTCTCGTTCTTTTATTATGGCATTTCTCAAAACTACAGTGCTACACGCTTTACAACTCTTCTCAGTCAGGACGAGATCTATTATGAGGTAGACTAGATCGCACCAGGATCCTTAGCCTACGATCTAACCCTCAAGATATACCCTCCTTACTCCTCTATAGCTCAAAAACTTACAAAATTAGGTTGTATAGCAAAATATTACAACTCATCATCCTCTCCTTCATCACTCTCTCTCTAATGCTACTCAACATCCTCTTCTATGAGACCTAGGTATCTATATTTATACATTTTCGACTCACCAACCATTACAATGTATTGCGAAAACCCTAACCCTACTATTGTTGGGTCTTCCATGCATGTGCGCATGCTGCTCCTTCTTCCAGATTTCGTTTCCCTCATGCATGCTTTCTTTCCCAAAATAACCTTTCTTTCTACTTTGGCCTGCTTCCAACAGGCCCCTAACACTGACATGTGGCTCATCTCGAGCCACCTAACTTTTTTGTGCCTCGTCAATCTCCCTGCTGATCACCTGGAACTTTTCCCTGAGCTCCGTTGCTTGCATTTGAGCCTACACAGTCTTCTCCTTGAGTGTGTCTAATATTTGCACTGCGATCTCATCATTGATCAACCCCGCGCACTCTGCCTGGGTCATCTCCATATATGTCTTGGATTCCTCTGCCTGTGCAATGATTTTTGCTACTCGCTCTTGAAGAGGTTCCATTTGAGCCTGGGGCTCCTTTTTCTGCGTCTGCGCAGTGGTGATTTTTTCTTGTAGTTTCTTCATATCTTGTGCCCCTTTGACATGCTCCATGATGTACATTATTTTTCTTCGTCTGCTTGAGGTATTGGATAGCTGCGCTAATCCTTTCTTTTTCCTTGTCCCACTGCTGGACCTGTTGATCCTCTTCCAACTTTGTCCAGAGCTGTGCTTCTATTTTGAACAAGTCAGCTGCTGTACTGACCTACCGCTCTATCTCCTGTAGCTGATCTATTGCCTCCTACTTCCTTTGCTTCCTTATTTCCAGTGGAGTAGTAGTTGTGAGCGGCTCATGAAGATTCTCGATCTCCTACTAATATTGATCGATTTCCTATGCAATATGATCAATATTCTTGGTTTCTGTGAGTTCGGCCCTCTGCGTGGTATTTGGAATCTTCTCATAAGTTTTGACCACTTTTTGTTCCAATCCATTCACGCATTCCCTCTCCTATTGGGTCTCGATATTTTCCTGCTCATATATCAATTCCAACACGTCCCATTTATCCTTTACCCACTGTAATTCGGCTGTTCCTATGCGTGCACAAGACTGTACCTCTTGGGTAACACTAACCTGTAATTTGTGTAGATCCTTGGATGGTATCCATGACAATATCAACTGTAATTGGGATAAGTCCTTTAGTGGTGTCTGCCCCACGATCTCATCCATGTGCAACATGCTGGGTATAATGTGGAATGCTGCACTTGGCTGTGGTATTGGATGGACTGTATCCCGCTCACTTGCTTCAAGTTTTTCTCCTATTTGTGATGATGACGGCCATGTTCCTATGTTGTTGCCCACTGCCTGTGTTTCCCTGATCTGCTTGAGGAACTGTCGTATGTCTACCAGGTCCTCTTGAATTCTATCCCTGTGGTGCACACAATTCTCAAAATCCTTGGATGTATGATCCTGGACCATTTGGGCTATCATTTCTGCATCATCCTCTGTGATTGTGTACTCTGGAGGTATTCTATACGCCTTCATATTCTTGTGCGCACCCCCCATTTGAGTTGCTAGTCCGTTGGTCAGGCCTGGTTCTTATGGATCAGGACTTGGTATAGTCCCCTGTGTTTCCTCGACTTGTTTCTTCTGTACTTGGGGTGACTGCGTATTATTCTTCTTCCCCTTCTGGGTTCTTGTCTTAGATGTCCCCCCTTTCCTTTTTCTTTGGATTGTCCTAACCCGTCCTTGGTTCCTTGGGCACTAGGGCTTCCTAGGGTTGCGTTTCTCCCTACCCTACCTCCTCAACATTTGTATGTTCCTGCCTTGCTTCCTCTTCCTCTATCCTTGCAGGTTTGTCTTGAGTAAGGACTGGAATCCTCCAGTCATCTTCCCAATCCTTGATAGCCATTTCTATGTCACCCTCCATGATGCCATAGCACAATTGTAGCCACTGCGTGTTGGGATCCTTCAGTGCCTAGATCCACATCGCATGTCGAGTGGCCTTGAAGTTAGCTGTGTCTCGATAGTATGCAACCACCTGAAGTGTTATTCTCCATAGATTGGCGATGGTATCCTATAGGTCGTGAAGGTATCCTTCGAATACAACTACGTTTGTCTTCCTGTGTTTGGTGTCTGATGCAACGCCAAGTGATAACTATCTTCCTCCATGATTAGGCTTGGTTCTGGTGGCGAAAAATGTGTAATCCGGTTCCTTCCATCCCATGATGGCTATGAGCATGAGTAGCCATGAATAATGAAATTATGTTCCTAGATCTTGTGCATCCTTGCATTCATCCTGACATAGATTCAAAAAATAATGGGCCCAACTGACTGTGGTGCCCTCAACACATTGTTTTGCAACTGCGACAACCCCAACCAGAACTTCCTCCTTGTGACATTTTCTTAGCATCTTGCAGGCCATGATTTTTGTGCCCATTTTTGTCATGACGTCACTGATCCATTTGATGATGATTCTGCATGTTCCCCTTTCAGTGCCATATTTATTTTTCATCTCCTCCGTGAGTGATTTCTCCTTTGTTTTTTCATCGAGAAATTGTGCGGGATCCATGCCTCATGATGGAAATCCTATAATGTGCGCAATGAGCTCTACATCTATTGGGATGGGCTTGTCCAACTAGATATCTCCGCCATGTGTTACTGCCATCAACTGTTTGATGCAACTGCTGGGATATTGTCCTCTGCCAAAGTGTGGTAGTTCCAATAGACCTAAAATGCCTGTTTTTGCCAACCGTGCTACCCATTGGAGTGGTTGATGAACTGGTTCCCCAAATGGGTCTAGGCCCACTGTCTGTAGGTAAAATTTATTTGCGAACTCCAGGAACTCGTCCGTGTCCATTACATCATGGTCTGAATATTTGAGTTTTTCAATGAAACCTAGCAAGTCTAATTTCACCTGTACCCCTTCTAGTATACGTGGCAAAAAAATGGCTGCGACAGGTTGCTTGCTGGTGACCTAGGTACCTGTTGTTTGTCCTTTTTCGATAGTGGATGACTTGAGGTTCCAGCCTCCATTGGTCATTCTTTGACATACTGTTCTAGCTGGCTTGTGAAATCTTCTACTATTAACTCCTGTGGGTGTTCTGACACAATTGTTTTTGATTCGTCTAGATCGATCGGTGCTTCCTGATTTGTAGCCGTTCCATTGACTCTTGGGGCTTCCTCGGTGTTTTCTGGTTGCAATTGGTTCTTTGTGCTCTCGTTCTACCGACCCTGTTCCTCTTCCGACATATCCACGTCCATGCCTGCTGATGTTGTTTGCTAGTTTTCCTCCACAATGGGTTTGGGGTTCATTGGTGTTGTGTCTGGTGATGGGATTTCATCGACATTGACGACCTCTGGCGACTGCTGTTCACTTTCCTGCAATTGTACCTGTGCCCTTGTCCTAACTCTGGATTTGCTAGAATTATGGATTGGTTCAACTTGTTTGGGTGGTGCCATGGTGGTGAAAGTCGATCGTCCTTCAAGCTCAGTGGCTTCTGCAACCTCTGTGAAGTTTTATCTGTGCTTTGTATGCTCTATCGCTCTCTGTCTCTTCTAATTCGTAATAGGATTTTTTCTCCCGCATCGCTACTTTGTATGGGCATCGTATGAAGCTTGTCGAAGATGCCACCTTTATTATGGATTCAATGAACCTCCGGTTCCTTCGTACTTTCCATTATTCTCCCTCGCCATCTCCAGTTGGCATGATTAATGCAGCGTCCCGTCCGTCATTTTCGACATTTAAGTCCACTTGCCTTCATTTAGTACTTCTTTTGCCGTTTTTACCTTTCCCTTTTGTTTCTGTTTTGAACTTACCGTTGGTATTGTCCTCTCCGTGTTTGTATTCGTAAGTGTGTGTGTGTGATTTCTCATGTTGACGCACTGTACCTTTGTTGGTACCGTTTACTATCCATTTTTTCTTTGCACTGTGCGATGACTTCCATGTTGTGGGTGGTCAAATGTCCTTGTACAACGTTAGTCGACTCCCGTTGATCATTCCTCTAAGTTCTGAACCTCATAAATCATGCAATTGTACAAATTCTTCATCTGTGACAGCTCTTACTTCGTACGGTCCTAACCAGTGAATTCTGAGTTTTCCTGGATGCTGAATGGATTTGCTGTCATACATCAACACTAAGTTTCCTTCCTTGAAAGTTGTATTCTTGATGTGTCTGTCATGTGAATCTTTGTTCCTTGCTTTCCGAACTTGTTGGTGTAACCCTGCTAGGATCCTATCTTCCTCCATGATCATCAACTAATTCAGTTTCTCCTGTACTGCACCTCTCTCTGTCATGTGTGTAATTTCTACTACGCACAGACTGGGTACCATAAATTTTAATGGCACCACTACGTCTTGTCCATATGCAAATTTGAATGGCGTGTTCCCTGTCATCTTCTTACATGTGGTCCTGTATGGCCACAATACTGCTGGTAATTTGAGGTCCCAATCATCTCTATTGACATTATAGATATTTGTCAGTGCATTCTCAAGGATTTTGTTAAACGCTTCTACTATGCCATTTTCCTATGGGTGATACGGTGTGCTCTTTTGATGATGGACTTCAGAATATTCATTCATAGCCTTGATAGCGATGTTAATGAAGTGCGTGCCATGGTCTCTCATCAAAATTCTTGGGCAACCAAACCGAGTGATTACTTGTTCAAATAGAAAGTGTGTTGTTGTTTCTGTGTTGCAATCCTTCATTGGTGCTGCTTCCACCCATCTTGTTAGGTATTCTGTCATGGTGATAATATACCTTGCTCCTCTTCTTTTGGCTATTGGGTTGGTTGGTCCCACAAAGTCGACTGCATATTTGTTGAATACCTGCAAATTTACCTATGGTTGTAATGGCATCACGTCCTTTCTATTGGGTTTTCGAACCGTCTGACAAACATCACATCTCTAGCAGTATTCTTTCGAATCTCTGTGAATGGCCAGCCACCATAGTCCTGCATGCAATACCTTCTACTAGGTAGATTTACCTATGTAATGTACTCCTGCTATTCCCTCGTGGGATTTCACTAAAACCCTTCGTCTTTCATGTTATAGCACAAATCTTCACAAGATGCTATCTGTGCCCAATTTATATAAGTGTCCTGCTATCAGCTGATAGTCTGCAGCCTGAATTACCAGGATTTTCTTCTGCGCGGTGTTATACTCCTGTGGTGCAGTACCCGTACTCAAGTACTTGATGATATCTGCAAAGTATTTGTCAACAATCTATACTGAAAATAACTGTGCGTCTACAAAGTTGTCCTTTAAGTTTGTGGGTTCTTCTGCATTTGTGACCCTTGATAAGTGGTCAGGTCTTGCATTCAACTTTCCTGTCTTGACTATTAATTCAAAATAAAACTCTTGAAACAATAATAAGCATCGACAGATTCTCCCCCCCAACACTGGCTTGTTGACTAGGTATTTAAGGGCTGAGTGATCTATGAACATCCTAAAATGTTTTCCCAATAAGTAATGTCTAAATTTCTGCAGTGCATAGACCATAACTAGGTCTTCCTTCTCTGTAGTGTTATAGTTATTCTTTGATTCTGATAGTTTCCTACTCACAAATTCTATTGGGTGATCCAAATATCCTGCTCCTGGATGTGCCAAGATAGCTCCAAGTGCTATGGCTAATGCATCTACATGTACATGGAATGTTTTCTCCCAGTCTGGAAATACTAGCATTGGCGCGATGACCATTTTTTATTTCAACGTATCTAGACCATGTTGATAGTCTTCATCCATTGAAATTTTGTATCTTTTCTTAACAATTTATCCATTGGCAAGTAATCTGCATGTACCCTTTGATAAATTTTCTGTAGTAGCCTGTGTGTCCCAATGTCGCTCTTAGTTAATGAACTGTCTTTGGTGGTGACAAGTTAACAATTACTGTAATCTTTGCAGGATCTACTAATAAGCCTTGTTTTCATACTATATGGCCCAATAGTATCCCAAACGGTGTTCTGAATATACATTTTTTTTTTATGTTTAATGATATATGGCATTGCATGCATCTTTCTAACATTAGTCGAAATACCTCTACATAGTATTTCAACAGACTATAGAATGTCCAATCATCCAAGTAAACCTCTAGAAACTGGTGGATAAATTCATTGAATGCAACGATGACTACTCTGAAAAATATTGCCGGTGCATTCTTCAGTCCAAACGACATGACTGTGTATTGGTAGGATCCCTATTCTATATAAAACATAGTTTTGTATCTATCTTCCTGCGCTATCTTGATCTGGTGGTAGCCTGAGAATCCATCAGTGAATGAATAGACTTTGTGTCCTGCTACGTTCTCCAACACTTCTTCTGTGAAAGGTGTATGGAACGAGTCATGTAGGCATGCATCGTTCGAATTCCTCAAGTTGACGTATATTCTTATATCGCCTTGTTTTTTCTCCTGAACTACCATCAGGCTTATCCATTCTGAATCCGCCATGAGTTCTATGATTCCAGCTTTGAGCATCCTGTCGATCTCAACTTTGACTTTCTGCTTATATATTGGGTTTAATCTGTATGGTCACTGTCTGATCGGCCTTACTTCCGCTCTGAGTGGTATCTTCATTTCTCCTATCTCTCCTGCTATACCCTTAATTTCTGTAAATGTTGTGGGAAATAGGTCACTGTACTTACACAGCAACTCTGTTATGCTTTCTACTATTTGTTCATCCCAGTAGTCCCCAATGCTATCCATTTTTGGATTCTCAACTGTCCCAATGTTGACTTTCTTCACCTTTATCAGCACAACAATTACTTCTGATTCTAGTGGTGGACCTTCCACTTCTCTTTCTCCTTCCATTTCTTCGATCTGAATATTGCGCGGATCATCTTCATCTGGTGCTTCTTCCTACACATGGTAGCATGAAAACAATTCTTTTACTATTTGTCTGTTTGTTCATCCCAGTAGTCCCCAATGATATCCATTTTGGGATTCTCAACTGTCCCAATGTTGAATTTCTTCACCTTTATCGGTGCAACAATTACTTTTGATTCTAGTGGTGTACCTTGCACTTCTCTTTCTCCTTCCGCTTCTTTGAATTGCATATCGTGCGGATCGTCTTCATCTGGTGCTTCTTCCTGCACATGGTAGCATGACAACAATTCTTTCACTGTTGTTCTTCTGTTATGAGTTCGACTTCTGGTTCTATGATGAATATCAACCCTCTTATATTCTTAAGAGATGCGTCTATGTTGGGGTTCTCATGCTCAAATGAGAAAGTGACTGTAAAATCCTGTTGCGGTACTGTCTAATTCGAAGTTCGTCAACGCATCTCCTAGTCTATATACCAGTTGGCTGGTATGCCCTCTAAAGTGTGGAAAACATTATGAGGCCATTCCTCTAGGGGTGTCATCTTACACAACTCTCTGCACTTGTCCAAGTGTTTCGCTAGTGCCCCTTGTCCATCGTACTTATGTTGCTTGTTGCTTTTCTGTTATGTGCCGAACCTTATGCGCAATAACCGCTTACATTGGTACCGATTCTTGATTGTTTCTTTATGTGCACCCCACCATCTTGCAAGTGTGGCCTTGAGTGTTATATCAAGTGCTAAGAGTCTATGAGTTTATATCACTTCATCCTCGTACTGTACCAAGAATACTTCTAGATCATTCACTCCGTGGAAACTGGGTGGTTCCCTAATCTCCGTGCCTACCCATCTTACTATGTGGTTGATTCTTGTGCACCTTATTCTGGAAACTTTGTGTAGCCTTTGTTGTGAGTTTTCTAAACCTGTATCTGAGTCTGTCGCAAATGAAGTAATGCTCCACCAACTGAGTATCTCATCTGCAGTTGGGTTCACGTAATTCTCATCATGCGTAATTGTTTTGTACAACTGGTTGATTTCCTCTAGGTCTAAACAGGTAGGTTCTACAAACCTCTCCCCTTTTGATCGATCCAATGGTGCAATGAATCTATATTCCCCTAACTCAAATGTCATATTTCAGGTCTTTAAATTGTTTATGGTCTGGTTATCAAATTCCCAATCCAAGCCAAGTAATGATGGATATGGTGTTGTGATGTCCACTATTTCAATTACTTCAAAGTTTTCTTTAGTGCACACCCCATCCATGTCTACTATCACTCCTTTTAGTCTACCTATTGACAAGACTCTGTGTTGGTTTGCTAGTTTCAACTGGACACATGAATATCCTAATGTAGGATCTCCCATACATTTCCATGTCTTCTTTGGTAATACATTGATTTCGGATCCTAGATCTAGTATGATATCTCCCATGTTGAAATATCGATGTTGGCATTCAGCCTGAACTCCCTACTTGTTATTCTCCTTGTATGTAGGTGATTGACTATTTTTTTTTCTAGTTTTCCTTCTGTCTCTATGATACATTTTTCTAATACATTTTGCAATATTTTGACAATTGACGGATCTTTAAATAGTTTTACACATGATTACAAAAATCCTTTGATTGTACTTACTTGTCCCATGGGTTGCATTTCGTTGGTACGATTCAATAATGGAGGCATCTCATACTTCGATGCTTCCTTTCTTTGCTGCGCAGTTGAAGTTGATGTGGTATCTTGCTTCAATAATTATTTTCTAGCTTGCTTAAATATTTCCTTCTCGTTCTACGTGTCAAACTGTCTCCTTTGTTCGACATTCTTTTTCACCCACCGGTGTTGTACTAGCTCTTGTCGAGCTACGTCGTTTCCTATTTTATCTCCTCCATGCATAACTATGTTTATTTTCCGTCCTTCATCCCTCACTTCTGCTGAAATCCATTAAATGATTTGATTGTTCTGGTTCCTCTTTTCTTGGATATTTACTGACAGTGTCGGATATTCTTCCGTATCATGGTCTGATGCATGACAATACATACAAGTTGCTGGTGGAAGTGGACATTCCCTTGCATAATGTCCTGGTTGTTGACAATTGTGACATACCACTGGTCCTCTACCTATTCCAAATCCTCCTCTTGCTCGTTTACCACCTCTGTAGCCATCTCGATCTCCTCTCGGCGCATTATACTGAGGTTCCTGATTGTACTGCGCGGTGTTGTAATGAGGTTTCGATGTGTTTTACTATGTTTACACAGTATTATATGGTTGTTTGGCAGTATTATACTGCTACTGCGTAGTGTTGTATGGGGTTGGAACTTGGTTAAACTATGGTGCGGCTTTCCCAATCATCATTTCTGCCTGCACTCTATATGCATCTAATACCCTGTCTCACATCAAATCCATAGTTCAACAATATTTGTCATCGTGGCCCACTGACTTGCAAAAGTTGCAATATGAACTCTTTGGGATTGTTTGGTATTTCTGCATCATTGGGCAGTGATATGGATCATGGCACAGTTTCTTACATATTTCTCACCATAGTCCTCCTGTTGGTAATGGATTTGTTATTCCTATTTCCATATACTTCATGAATGTCAGACATTCGTTCTTGTGGTGTCCTTCCATCCTGCATGTGGTACACCAAACGAATTCTCATTTGTCCTTGCTTTTGTTCTGGTTTAGCTAGAATGTTAATTTTTTCAAATCCTCCTTCAGTTCTTCGATGGTTGGATCCATATGATGATATTGGTTTTCTTCCAGTTGTAGGGCTGCCTGCAAAGCCTCTACCTGTGTCTAAAACTTTTGTTGTCACAATGTGTATTTTAAGTGTGGTAGCAGTGAACTGACAAACAGATGCCTAGGCTACATATCGGTCATGAGATATTTCAACTTACCTTTCAGTTTCTTGAATCTCTGTTCAATCTCCCATATAGATTCTCCTGGTTTCTTTCTGATTTCTATCATCTCATTCATGTACTGATCTTCTGATCTTGGCTTCTGAAACTCATTTATCAACAATTTCTTGATATCTGCACTCGTGTTGGTTGTCCCTGGTGGGTTGTTTGTGTTATCTCCTCAAATAAATTGGTGGAAAATTTTCTTTTGAGGTGATAGATTGTGGTCTAAATTTTATTCCTAAATTTTTGTAGGTAGGTTAGAAAGTATGTGTTCTGTAAATAAGCTCAAAAGAAATTTTGGATTTGGTTTGGTTAAGAAAAAGTCAGAATCTCAGGTTTTGGTGGTTTAGGCGAGCCTGAAATGTGCTCATTAACAACTGAAAGCCTTTATTCCTGGTAGTTAAGAGGTCAAAGCAAGAATGCGGTTAACCACCGAAAATGTTTCAACAGGAAAAATGGAAAGCCCGTGCTTTCGCACGAGCCAGTTGTCAGTTGGCGCAGTGATGGAAACGTAACCGCCGAAAGCTTGTCAATTTGGAAGGTGTTGTAACAGATATTGAATATTTTCGATATTACTTAGGCACTTTCGCCCAAATTTAACAGCAGTATATGGTGGTGGCTTGGTTCCAGTTATGTTGCTGTCGCAGACAATTTTTCAGGTGCTACAAGTTGGAAGCAACTATTGGATGGCATGGGCATGTCCTCCCACGCTAGATAGGGAGCCTATCACTAGCACTGGTGTCCTCATTCTAGTGTACACTGCATTATCAATGTGATTCTCATTTTGTGTATTGGTCTGAGCATTACTGGTATCGGTAGTGGGTCTTTTGGCATCTCAGAAACGCTTTTTGGGCATGCTCCACAGTATTTTCCATGCTCCCATGTCCTTTTTTGATACGACACCAACTGGCTGGATCTTGAACAAGGGGACTTACCATTTTTCTTTGAGTTCAGAACAACAATTTATTCTTCCTTGGTTATTTCAGTAATGAATCTATCTCTTTCCACCTCAGGAGACACTCCAGGAAATAGCTTAACAACACTAATTTCTGGCTGCAATTACTGTCAGTCATGGCATAGAGAGAGAGAAACGTTATCCAAGCTTCCATTGCCAACAGTAAAGGTGAAAACAAAGCAAGGATTCAATGATCTCACTATTGGGGATTTCTGATCTTCATCAACGACAATGAAATTTATGTTGCCAGTGGACCATAGGGCCAAAAACGTATACCATATATGGTGGTCATATGCTCGAGTTGAAACCATACTGTGTATTTCTGTTCATGGGCATACTGGACTTAAATTCCACTTATTGAATTGATGCTGCCTCACGAGGAGACTGCCTCCAACCGATATCATATTCGAAAACCATCTCTCCATATAGTGGACACTATCATCTCACTGAACAAATTTTTTCCGAGCTTCTTAATTCTCTAAAGGAAAATGGTGTTGACATTGCTGATGTTTAGACAGGTTCATTTTTAGACGAGGAACAGAGTATTAGCATTAAAAATCATGAATCTAAGGAAAAGGAGAACCAACCTATTGAGACACTAGACTCAAATATTGCGCTGGAGACATATGGTAACACTATGGATAAGATTCCAGTAAATATATTGGATTTTGACAACACCATCGAAGCCTCTTTTGATTATTATTCAACCATGGAATCACTTCCAGATTTTGATTTAATAGACTCTAGAGGAAGCTGTATTCCTAATTATGTTAATGCATCTGTTTCCATGGACGATAAGTTGCATCAGTGGTGGAATGACGAAGCGAAATATACGAGTTTCTCAGCATGTTTTGATCAGGCTTCTCAGATGTTTAAAAAACTACAAACGGAAAGTTTGCAATTGCCTGATAATCATAATTATGTTCATTCGATGGGATCTGTTTTCTCTAGTACTGAAAGGAAATGCGGCCTTCCAAACCGTATTCAATGAGATTATGTCTTTTATGATAACAATAGTCACCACAGAGACCAAGGGTTCAATTATCGCAAACCCCCGCCTTCTTCTACACATAAAAATTTAATGTCTGAAAGGAAGAGACATGGAAAATTTAATGAAAGGATTTATACTCTGTTTTTGCTTGTCCCCTTCATCACAAAGATGGACACAACATCTGTTGTAAAATATGCAATTACATATATACACCACTTGGAAAATCAAGTGAAGGCGATTGAGGGTGAGATTGCGGCCCTTCAATTCGATAATCAAAACGACTGCTCTTCGTCTGTTGTATCTCAAAACCACTCGTCGATGGTGGTGCAGAAAGTGGAGGTGTCGGTGAGAACGGTGTGGTCACTGGTATGGCATTTCAACTAACCCCAAATCTACAAGCAATTTGTCCCGATTGATTGGCCGACGAAAGAATACTGTAGGTGTCTGTTTGGATTTGCAACGTACCAGATTCGAATGTGTTATCATCTATCCTTCGTTGTGAATTTAATCAATGCTACCATGTAGCAAAGACATACAGACATCAAAGGAATCATCCACGTGCCACTTTTCAAAATGATTAATAACTGTTCAAAGAGCTGGCGGGGCATCCGATAGTCGCACAGTCCGGAGAAGGAAAACTGTTTCGTATTTCCCGGAACACAAAGAGTTTTATTTTTCTTTTAAAAGATGGATTGATGTAACATAAATGAGGGGGGCGCGGGGGATGAGCTGGGGAATAAACCTCTTGTGAAGAGGGGTTCCTTTGTAATGCTGAGTTATTTTGTAAACCGGGAATGAAATAATACAGAAGATGTATTTACTTGCGACCATGAGATTCATCACGGTCGATTCTTTCAGTATGTTCTTCCTTATTTCAACTGTGTTAAATCTGTTTGGAATTCATTTTATATGATCCTTACCCACAGTTGATATTCTGTGTTGTCATTATCATATTGTTTATCTCTTCCTTACTTCAACTGTGTTAAATTTGTTTGGAATTCATTTTATATGCTCCTTACCCACAGTTGATATATATGTGTTGCGTTCCATGGTGACTGGTCAAAATTCGTTCCAAATAAGCGCTTTGCATCTAGTTATCATCCTTCGTTTGTTTTCCTCTAAAGATTATTGTAGTGAAAATTCCTCCTTGATTGATGCTTTCACTGTGATGGCCTTTCCTTTTTTTTTTTTCTACTACCGCATCATGATTATCAATCGCTGAAAGATAGACTTACTTTGCCTCACTTTCCACAAGTTTATACGATCACTGCTGTTATCTCCTTTCTTTGGTTTTCACTTGACTCCATTCCCAATGGACTGTTTCCTTGGTCCAACCTCCAAACTCTAAAAATCCAAAACTATCATTTACCCATAAATATGCCCACCTTTTTAAGCTTACTGAAGATCATATTGTGACATTGTTCGAGAGATCCCTCTTGGGTTGGGGGAGGGAAGCTTCCAATCCAAAGTGGTTCGAGGTTGCCTCGGGATTGATTTGCATGCAACCCATTTTTAGTTCCGAGTGTCAACATTTTGGCGCTGTTGCCGGGGAATCGAAGTTGATATCTATCCCTGGGAGAATGACATTTTCATAATCCTAAGGCCTGGTTGAGCAGCTGGTCATAGGAAAATATTTGTTTCACATGCTCTGGCGACTCCATTAAAAGTTTCCGATGGTGATTTCACTGGTAGGAGAACTCATAATTACATCTTTTGCGTAAGGTCGCCCAATGGATGAAGGCACCTAGTCTACTGTTCTTGGCATTTTACGAGAAAGCACCGTCCCTATATGAAGCCTATGTTGTAACAAATATTGAATATTTTCGATATTACTTAGGCACTTTCACCCAAATTTAACAACAATATATGGTGGTGGCTTGGTTCCAGTTATGTTGTTGTCGCAGACAATTTTTCAGGTGCTACAAGTTGGAAGCAACTATTGGATGGCATGGGCATGTCCTCCCATGCTAGATATGGAGCCTATAATTAGCACTAGTGTTCTCATTCTAGTGTGCACTGCATTATCAATGGGATGCTCATTGTGTGTATTGGTCCGAGCATTACTGGTATCGGTAGTGGGTCTTTTGGCATCTCAAAAATGCTTTTTGGGCATGCTCCACAGTATTTTCCATGCTCCCATGTCCTTTTTTGATACGACACCAACTGGCTGGATCTTGAACAAGGGGACTTACCATTTTTCTTTGAGTTCAAAACAACAATTTATTCTTCCTTGGTTATTTCAGTAATGAATCTATCTCTTTCCACCCGAGGAGACACTCCAGGAAATAGCTTAACAACACTAATTTCTGGCTGCAATTACTGTCAGTCATGGCATAAAGAGAGAGAAACATTATCCAAGCTTCCATTATTGGCAGTAAAGGTGGCAACAAAGTAAGGATTCAATGATCTCACTATTGGGGATTTCTGATCTTCATCAACAACAATAAAATTTATGTTGCCAGTGGACCATAGGGCCAAAAACGTATACCATATATGGTGGTCATATGCCCGAGTCGAAACCGTACTGTCTATTTATGTTCATGGGTATACTGGACTTAAATTCCACTTATTGAATTGATGTTGCCTCACAAGGAGACTGCCTCCAACCGATATCAGATTCACAAACCATCTCTCAATATAGTGGACAATATCATCTCACTGAACAAAATTTATCCGTGCTTCTTAATTTTTTGAAGGAAAATGGTGTTGACATTGCTGATGTTCAGACAGGTTCATTTTCAGACGAGGAACAGAGTATTAGCATTACAAAGCATGAATCTAAGGAAAAGGAGAACCAACCTATTGAGACACTGGACTCAAATATTGCGCTGGAGACCTAGGGTAACACTATGGATAATATTCCAGTAAATATATTGGATTTTGACAACACCATCGAAGCCTCTTTTGATTATTATTCAACCATAGAATCGCTTCCAGATTTTGATTTAACAGACTCTGGAGGAAGCTGTATTCATAATTATGTTAATGCATCCGTTTCCATGGACGATAAATTGCATTAGTGGTGGAATGATGAAGCGGAATATACGAGTTTCTCAGCATGTTTTGATCAGGCTTCTCAGACGTTTAAAAAACTACAAATGGAAAGTTTGCAATTGCCTGATAATCATAATTATGTTCATTTGACATGATTTGTTTTCTCTAGTCCTGAAAGGAAATGTGGCCTTCCCAACTATAGTCAATGATATTATGTCTTTTATGATAAAAATAGTCATCACAGAGACGAAGGGTTCAATTCTCGCAAACCCGCGCCTTCTTCTGCACACAAAAATTTAATGTCTGAAAGGAAGAGACGTGGAAAATTTAATGAAAGGCTTTATACTCTGCATTTGTTTGTCCCCTTCATCACAAAGATGGACAAGGCATCTGTTGTAAAAGATGCAATTACATACATACACCACTTGGAAAATCAAGTGAAGGCGATTGAGGGTGAGATTGCGGCCCTTCAATTCGACAATCAAAATGACTGCTCTTCATCCGTTGTATCTCAAAACCACTTGTCGGTGGTGGTGCAGAAAGTGGAGGCACCGGTGAGCATGGTGTGGTCGCTGGTGTGACATTTCGACTAACCCCAAATCTACAAGCAGTTTGTCCCGATTGATTGGCTGGCGGAAGAATACTGTAGCTGTCTGTTTAGATTTGCAACGTACCAGATTCGAAAGCATTATCAGCTATCCTTCGCTATGAATTTAATCAACCCTACCATGCAGCAAAGACATCCATGCATCAAAGGAATCATCCATGCGCCACTTGTCAAAATGATTAATAACTGTTCAAAGAGCTGGCAGGGCATCCGACAGTCGCACAGTTCGGAGAAGGCAAACCATTTCATATTTCTTGGAACACAAAGAGTTTTATTTTTCTTTTAAAAGATGGATTGATGTAACAGAAATGAGGGGGGTGCGGGGGATGAGCTAGAGAATAAACCTCTTGTGAAGAGGGGTTCCTTTGTAATGCTGAGTTATTTTGTAAACCAGGAATGAAATAATACAAAAGACGTATTTACTTGCGACCGTGAGATTCATCACGGTCGATTCTTTCAGTATGTTCTTCCTTATTTCAACTGTGTTAAATCTGTTTGGAATTCATTTTATATTCTCCTTACCCACAATTGATATTCTGTGTTGTCATTATCATATTGTTTATCTCTTCCTCACTTCAGCTGTGTTAAATTTGTTTGGAATTCATTTTATATGCTCCTTACCCACAGTTGATATATATGTGTTGCGTTACATGGTGATCGGTCAGAATTCATTCCAGATAAGCGCGCTACATCTAGTTATTAGCCTTCGTTTGTTTTCCTCTAAAGATTATCGTAGTGAAAATTCCTCCTTGAGTGATGGCCTTTCCTTTTGTTTTTCTGCTACCGCATCATGATTATCAATCGCTGAAAGATAGACTTACTTTTCCTCACTTTCCGCAAGTTTATATGATCACTGCTGTTATCTCCTTTCTTCGGTTTTCACTTGAATCCATGCCGAATGGACTGTTTCCCTAGTCCAACCCCCAATACTCTAAAAATCCAAAACTATCATTTAGCCATAAATATGCCCACCTTTTTAAGCTTACTGAAGATCATATTGTGACATTGTTCAAGAGATCCCTCTCGTGTTGGGGGAGGGAAGATTCCAATCCAAAGTGGTTCGAGGTTGCCTCGGGATTGATTTGCATGCAACCCATTTTTAGTTCCGAGTGTCAACAGAAGGTATGCACGTTCTAATTGTGTCTATCCGAGAATTTGAGTTCCTGTTGTCCTTTCAACCGCAATTGTCTTTTCAAAATGAAGACACAGCGGTGATACAAAAATTCATGCATGTTGTCACGAAGCCTCCCTCCATTTCCAATCACAAGTACGCCATCTATCATGATCCCGTTAATCCCTAATTAAATCCTCATTCATTATCAATTTGAATTCCATACATTACTGAGATAACCGTGAGTTCGCAATTTCATCGATCAAACGTGTTTCCAGAGATCCTAATCCCGTTTCCCTTGGTGATTGTCAAAGTGGCATTAGAGTCCAGTGATCACTCTCAAGCTAATTAAGCCAGGTTGATTTATCAGGCAAGTTCAAAACCCATCTTGTTTAAGTCTAAATGAATATACCACCGAAAATCTAAAATTTATGCGTGCTCTCAGTCAATTTGTTGCTTAAAACTTGGTTAGTGTTTGAGCTTGGTGATCTGAACTCTGTGTCGCCCTGTCCCATCTTCTCTTCCATGAGTTATACTCTCTGTGATCCTAAATCCTAGAATCTTTGTCTCCCTGGACGCTCAGTTTTCCATAATCGTAGGTATAGTCAACATTGACCAATGCCGAAAGCAGGGCCAGTTTTGAGGTTTGAGGTGGATGGGATTTGGTACCTAGAATCTCACCCGGAGGTGGCATAATTCTTCAAACAGGCTGGGGTATTTTCATATTGTGAAAAATTAACCAACTTTCATCAACAAGTGGCCGAGTCTTTTGCCATTTCCTATGATGGGAGGTCTGCTAAAATAGGAAAGGAGGAGTTTATCATTGATGAAGTTTCCATTGCTGAGTATACAAGTTTACCTAGGTCGGGAGACTGTTGGTTCAAGTCTACCATACCTTCAAACATCGAATTCAGGTCATACTTACTGCTTGTACATAAAGATTTGATTTGGAAAAAAGATATTCCAATGTCTTACTTGGAACCAAAGTGGCAGTCCTTGTTGAAAGAAATATTTGTTTAGATAACATGTGAGGGGCAGTACAATAGAGTGATTTTCTATCACTTTAATCCTTTAAACCACTTTACAGGCAGAGACCCAATCAATCTACCATTTTTCTTTCACAAAGCCCTCACGAAAATGTCTAAACAGGTCAAGGCCAAGCCCACTAAGGTGGCAAGCAGATTATCTCATCAAGGATTCATTACTCTTATTGTCAAGGAGTCATTAAAGAAACGACAGGTAGATTGGAACTATTTCCTCTCCTGGAATGAATTCC
>ML845422.1:0-10137 GCA_009831015.1 Picea engelmannii | reverse complement strand
GCCATACTTGGCCTCTCTCAACATACCGGATCTCACCAGGCTCACCAATGATCCTATATTGCATGACGCCACATGGCCTGCAATGCCAACCAAACTTCCTTCAGACATACCAAAGTTTGAAGGGAAGGCAGGGGATGACCCCGAAAATCATGTCATGACCTTTCATCTATGGTGTTCTTCCAGTAGCATCATGGAAGACTCTATCAGATTGTGACTTTTTCAATGCACACTCACTGGCCCATCAGCCAAATGGTATGTCGAAGAAAAATCTGGGTCCCACACGACCTTTGAATCCTTGGCCAAATCCTTCTTAACTTTCTTCCAATTACCCATCCGACATGACAATGGTATAGAACTACTGTATAATTTCAAAAAGTCCTCAGCCACCCACATTGCTGACCACATTCATGAGTGGCATAGGCGACGTAGTTTGTGTAAAGAAGAAACCACCAAGCAACAATGTCTCGACTGGTTTCTTAGATCACTTGTCGCTCTCCTTGGTAAGGATGTAGCTTCCACCTTCCCACAATCCGAAGAAGAAGCCATCAGTAAAGCCCAACAATATGACCTCATCTACGCACAGTCAGGATACTTATACATGGTACTTCCTGACCTTCCGAAACCTGTTCCATTTGGTCAAGACAAACCAAGGATGTCTCACTCAACAGACGGACTAATAGGTGCCACCACACACCATAGTCCACAACCCCAACCACCACCGATGTATGGAACACCTCAATACCCACCAGCATATGGGGGCACTCCTTATTCCCCCCCACCCCCTTATCAACAACCCTATTCTGTTGCTATACCTCCACCCATTAGTGGGCCACCACCGGCACCTCCCATACATCCACCTATTCCCTCAACCAATGGTACCCCCTCCAAATCATCTTATAGTACTAGTGAAATCACGATGCCTTCCTATGTACCCTATGGATCGGTACCACCACAAAATCCATACTTTCCCTTTCCGGGTCCTTCACAACCCATGGCTCCCCCACATTCTCATGCAGGGGTAAAATTTGTTCAACCTTCTGCTGCTCAAAAATACCAAAATTTTGAACAGTTGAACTCAGACAACCCAACTCACCCTTTGAACAATGCCAAGAAGAAAGGAAGGAACAGGAATAACAACAATCCTGGTCAAGGCGGGAATCAACCCCCACAACATCCAGCCACTGGGGGCAACCAGAACCAAGGGAACCAGAACCCCCAGGGGGGCAATAACAACAAACGCAAAGGGCGGAATAACATTAAAACTATCCACCCTTGTGATCTTTGTGGTGTGTATGGTCATTACACTCACCATTGCCCCCAGATTGCTGATTTCAAGAGGTTGAAAGAATCTGGGAGCCTTCCCCCCTCCCAAGCACAACCTGCGCCACAACAGGCACAACAACAATATGCACAACAACCCCCTCCCGCCGTGCTGCAAAATCCTATCCCGCATCAAGGTGTCATAAACACCCAGCAGGACATGCAGCATCCCCCACCTCAGGTGGGCCAATACCATAATCCCAACAATCCAGTAGAGCGGAAAATTCTCCTCACCAGTGAGGAAGAAATTATTTTGCAAACACGCAATCGTCAGTATCCTACAATAGCTGAGTCTACTCCTGTCCCTCTAGAGACAAACCCCCCACCGACGGGACCTCCATTGATGATCCCTCACCCTTTCGCCAAACCACCATTACGCATCCCTCGCATACCCTTGCGTAGGAATGTTCACAATCCACAGGCTAGGGAAGCACACAAATACAACTTGGTAGATGACTTAGCGCAATCCCCGGTTGCCATGTCAGTTCTGGAAGTCCTCCAGACTTGTCCAACGCAGCGGAAATCACTACTTTCCGCCTTGGGGGCAGTCAACCCTGCCAATACTCAACTCATCACCTTTGACCTTGATAGCAGTGAACCGCGTCTTCCCGCCGCAGTTGCTATTCAACTACCAGTAAAAATACGGAACATCACCGTCCATCGGTGTATCATCGATGAAGGGGCATCTACATGTATCGTGTACAAAATAGTATGGCATAAACTTGGTTCCCCGGAACTCATACCTTCCACCATCACATTACGAGCTTATGACGGACGACCATCATCCCCTGAAGGGCTCTTCCAAAATGTCCCCGTAGAACTTGGGGGAAAAACTATTCTCATTGACATTGAAGTTATCGACGCTCAACTCGATTACAATATCTTGTTTGGACATAGCTACATGTATGCTATGAAGGTAGTGGCATCATCAGTCTTTAGGACAATCATGTTCCCACACAACGGAAAGATTGTAACCATTGACCAAGTCTCGCATTACGAGCCTAACCCCTCTGCCAATCTCGATAACATTCTTCCTCTCATTCACACTAACAAAGACATATATCCACTCATCGAGATGGGTCCTGGTATTTTCAAAGATCCATCCTTGTTAGGAACGTACCATGGAGCACCACCACTCCTTCCCCCTAATCAAGTATGTGTCATATCCTCTGACGGAACTCACATGGAGGATGCTCATCCTACTCAGGAGGCTTCAGTCATTCCTGACGTCTCAACAGTCGCAACACCACTCTCACAGGAGCCTCCTGCGCACTCGTCGACCCCTACGATCCACGAGTCGACACCCCCTCGAGGGCCTAGTCCCATTTGGGAGACAGTTCCTCGACCCCTCACTCAAATTCCCTTCTTTTACCCCCCACCCGGTATAGAAGATTTTCAGGTAGCCGCAACGCTCACACTACCCAATATGGTGTTAGCAATCCCAGTGTGGTACTTACATCCACCTGAGATGGTCCCTTTCCCACAGGCAGGACTCCCCATGATGATTCCTGTCCTTACTCCCACTACCCCCATACTTCCTACCCCCCTTGCTACCACTGGGGGTGGGAGAAAGAAGAAGGATCCCACAGCTCCACTTCCTCTGCGCATCTCACCACCTTGCGCTTTGTGTGACAAAGAGGGTCACCAAACCAACAACTGCCCATCACTACTGGAATTACGGAATTTGATTCCCCCCAATCCAACCTGCACACCACCCATTACTACTACTACCACTCAACCTTCCAATAGTAAAGGGTTGAAGACCAAATTCACGTGTGCCATTTGTTCTGAGTATGGCTATTACAACCATCATTGTCTAGCACTGCCTCGTTTTCGACAGGCATTAGCTATCATATGCCAAGACTTTCAAAACAATCCATGCCCTGCCACATCCTCCACAATGAAAATCACTGACATTCGCTATGTCACTACTTCAGTCAATGAACGCATGAGATGCCCTTGCTCTCTTTGCGATTCATTGGTTCATTTTACATACCAGTGTCCTATGATCCTAGAATATCAGCGACATCAGTTAGCTCTACGTCATCAACCCGCAGAGGCGATCATTGCCATATCTTCACCATTATAAGATATTCACATCATTTCGCCTGAACCCGAGGCACTCCCAACACCTCCTTGGTTCTTCGATGACGTATCTGAGGATTTACCCTGTAACCCACCCAACTCTCTCGCTCATCCCCCTACGGAGACCTTTTACCCCACCACTACGGGTACCCCTCAGTACTTCAACATATGGTTTATGTCGAGTGAACCCTCACCATCTCTGAGGGATACCCCCTCCGAGATCACTCCTCACGATCCATTATATTCCCGTCGTTTCCAATGCGACGAAGAAATGATGGAAGAGCTACAACGCCCGGACTCTCCCTGGGATGCGCTACACCATCGTGCTCTCTTCCTTCCACAGGAAGCCCTCATGCCTCCTAGCTACAATCCCATTTACGCGGTCGAAACCAAAGATTTCATCGCATCAGGGACTATCGATTGGTTTAACAATCCTATTCCTGCACCCGATGCTTTTGAAGAAGGTAATCTGGCCAACATTTCCCCCACCATCAAAATCAACATTTCCATCAAACCTGGCATAGTCGAAGAAATCATCATTGGAGCCGCTTGTACTCCACAGGAAATCGCCGCATATAAAGCCCTCTTCCAGGAATTTAGGGATATCTTCGCCTGGTCATACACAGAGATGCCTGGCCTCGACCCCTCTATCGTCGAACATCGCATCGACACCTAGCCTGAGATCACACCAGTTCGCCAGAAACAGCGACCGCTACACCCATCCAAGGCCGCGGCTATCAAAGCCGAAATTGACAAATTACGTACGGCCGGATTCATCTACCCCATCGCATATACTTCATGGGTTTCCAACCCTGTACCCGTCGACAAAAAACAGGGCTCTATTCGCGTCTAAACCGACTTTTGCGATCTCAATAACGCATGTCCAAAGGACAACTTCCCAACGCCTTTCATTGATCAGATTATCGACGATTGCGCCGGCCATGAGGCTCTCTCCTTCATGGACAGATTCTCTGGCTATAACCAAATCCAAATCCACCCAACTGATCAATACAAAACCGCATTCATTACCTCGTGGGGTACGTTTGCATATCGTGTCATGCCCTTCGACCTTAAAAATGATGGCGCAACGTTCCAGTGGGCCATGACATACATCTTTCATGATCTGGCTGCAATCATCCTTGCCTACTTGGATGACCTCACCGCTCGATCCAAGAAGCGTACCCAACACCTCGATGATTTACGAATCATCTTTCAACGGTGTCGTCAGTACAACATCCGCTTGAACCCTCTCAAGTGTGTGTTCTGCGTCACCGCAGGACACCTCCTCGGTTTCATTGTTTCACAAAATGGTATCACCGTAGACCCCCTCAAAGTCCAAGCTATCACCGAAATTCCACCTCCTTGTAATTTGCGACAACTACAGAGTCTACAGGGAAAAGCCAACTTTCTTAGGCGCTTTGTTCCTGATTACGCTATACGCGCACATGGTTTCCTTCGCTTACTATGTCACGACATCCCTTTTCATTGGGATGACTATGCCCAACAGTCGTTTAACGATCTCAAGGCAACACTTTCCAATACACCTTTGATTAGTGCACCTGACTACAATCACGACTACATTCTCTATGTATCAGCATTAGCTGTATCAGTAGCCGGCATCCTCGTCCAGCTCGGAGATGAAAATCGTGAACACGTCATTTACTATGTCAGTAAAAACCTCTCAGGACCACCCCTGAAGTATAAACATGAAGAGAAACTTGCTCTTGCAGTTGTCCTCGTAGTTCAGAAACTGCGCCATTACATTCTGCTTCGCACCACCAAGGTCGTCGCAGATTCCAACCCTATGCAATATTTGCTCAGCCCTCGCCAAGTTAATGGCAAATTCGCTCGCTGGATCGTTATCCTTCAGGAGTACGACCTCGAGTTCTCAACACCAAAGAGTAAGAAGGCCCTCGTCCTCGCTGAACTCGTCATGGCCCTTCCCTATGACACACCAAGTGCCCCTGTCAATACTGACTTTCCGGACGAACATCTCTTTTACATCGCTTCAGATGATCCTTGGTACGACGACCTTCTCGTCTACCTACGAAGTCAAAAGTTTGGTAACCACCTATCAAGAGATGATCATCGGCGCATTCACCATCAAGCCCCCCGCTATCTCCTCATCGGTGACATCTTATATCGGCGGGGTGTCGACACCATTCTTCGTCGCTGCCTAACTATTGACGAGGCCGACAGAGTCTTAAACGACTGCCAAAATGACGCCCGTGGGGGCCATATTTCGGGAATCGCCACGGCTCAAAAGATTATCTGGGCAGGTTACTTTTGGCCTACCCTGTTTCATGATTGCATTCATGCCGTGAAACGATGTGAGTAATGTCAGCTCTATGCCAACAAAGCTTGAGCTCCCCCTGCTCTTCTACACCCAGTCATCACTGCAGGCCCCTTTTGAAAATGGGGCATTGACTTTATGAATTGTAATCCCCCCTCCAGGAATGGTCATAAATACATTGTTGTCGCTGTCGATTACTTCACCAGATGGGCTGAAGCTATGCCCACTTTCAACAACACCGCTGACACTGCAGCGCATTTTTTCTTCAATCACGTCATATCCAGGTTCGGAGTACCACTCCAAATCGTTTCCGACCACGGGAAACACTTTGAGAATGAGATCTTCGTCGAACTCTCAGCTCAGTTAGGCTTCTCTCACGAGTTTTCCTCACCATACTACCCTCAGTCAGACGGACAGGTCGAGGCAGTGAACAAAGTCCTCAAGACCATGTTACAACGCACAGTCAATAAACATAAAACCAATTGGCATCATATGTTATTTTCCATGCTATGGGCTTATCGAATGACAGTGAAGACCGCCACAGGCTTCACACCATTTCATTTAGTCCATGGGATCGAGGCAAATCTTCCCATTGAGTGCGAAATCCCCACCCTTCGCACCGCAATTGAGCTGTTACCTGACACTGCTCCAATGGAGCAGCACTTGCTGAACTTGGAGTCTCTGGATGAGGATCATCGATCCTCATTATAGAACAACGAGGCAGCTAAAAAACGATCCAAAGCTACCTTTGATCGCCATGTCAACCTTCGCTCATTTCGCGAAGGCGACCTTGTCCTCGCCTATGATATCGCTCATGATACCTTTGGCCACGGAAAATTCGAATCACTTTGGCATGGCCCTTACATAATCCAACATTGCCTCACCAAAGGCGCATACATCCTGGCCTCCCCCGAAGGCCTCACACTCAAAGAACCCGTCAATGGGTTATACCTCAAGAAATTTTATGCTTAAACCTGGTCACACTACTTTAGGATATTTTTCTTTTCTAGCGTTTTTTAATCTTTTTTCTCCGTCATCTAAAACTATCCTTTGTGCTATTGATAGACAACTCCTCCACCAGCTTACAACATTGGTTATGCCGAAGGCGCCAGCCGTTGGACACAAAATCTCGCTTCGGCTGCTTGGGTTCTCTACACCCCTTCACATGAAATTCTACATTCCAGTGGCATCTGTTTAGGACCAGCAACCAATAACCAAGACGAATACACCGCTGTCATTGGCCTCTTGACTGACGCCCAACATCATCATATTCGTCACCTTAGCGTTTTCCTTGACTCTCAACTGGTCGTTCTCCAACTCAACAATGTGTACCGTGTATGTGATCCGTGCCTCTTTCGCAAATACCTGCAGGTTAGATTATTATCTTGACATTTTGATTCCATTACATTTACACATATTCCAAGAAACTTGAATCAAACAACGGATGAAATAGCTAACATGGTGCTAGATTGGCATATATCACATCAAGCTACACACACATAAAACATCGCATATAACCTGTCACAGCATATAGATAGAATCCAACATCATCAACATCAACACAAAAAACACATGTACAACACATTTGGATCTCAAAAAACATGTATACTCATATATATATACGTGAGCCCCTCAAGCCATCTGAATGTTCATATACAACAAAAATACATTAGCCCACAGGCCTGTGCCACATCTCGGTACAAAAATACATCGGTTCACCAGCCTATCAAAAATAGTATACAAAAATACATCATACAATCAGGGTGCCTCTAATACACCCCCAGCTGCCCCTCCCTCTGGAGGAGGTGGTGGCCCACCCCGACCTTCCCCAGGCGGTGGTGGTGGAGCACCTGCAGGACCCTCCTGCCTCGGCGGTAGGCGTCCACTAGTCATGGCGACGAGCACAGCTGCTCGTCGCATGATCGACCGCCATGGTGGCGGTAACCCGATGCACTTCTCCAGGAACTCCTCGTCCTGGATACAGATCCACATGCCCTCAGGCATGTCCCGAAACACCGTCTCAAACTGACGGAGTATATCATCCAACTCCCCTCTGGTTGTCGCCGAAGGAGCATGAGATGGCCCCGCACCAGGGTCATCAAATCAGCGCCTCCTCGCCGGTCTCCCGGGCTCTGCTGGTGCTCCCGCAGCCTCATCCTATGGCCGCCTCTCTCCACACGGGGGTCGCCCCTCTCGCTGCACTGACGGTCTATATAACTCCACCTCACACCCGCGAGGTGCCAAATCTGCACATGCACCAAACAAGAAACAACAGATGGTATCAGTGTCTATACATCAAACATGTGCACTGGTATATCAAAATCATAGCGTAAATCAAAACACACAAGTACACAACATACCTCTATGGTCAAACACCTCCCCAGGAGGCAACACCATGTCCGGGTCGCCCCGGAAGTCCACCCCAGCATAGGGGTACTGTAGCATGACCTGCGGCATCTGCCGCCATATCTGCGCCACATGCACAGAAAAATAGTGTCCGCCTTCACCACCACCGTGGCGAACCAAAATCGTGGACCATCGCCTCAGTCGAGGCTCTCGCGCCCCAGGTGCTTCCAGTAACACCCTCGGGCGCAACATCGACACCCTCTCCAAGAAATAGGCCACCAAGATGGAGCCAAATGCAAACTCCCCAGTGCCTGTGGACCGACAACGATCCAGCTACGCAATCATCCGCGCATGCAAGGTCAGAACCCAGGCGAACCGCTCACAGCTCTCTACCACCCTCTCCATCAAGAACAACTCACCACCACTAATCCGGTGGGGCGCTCGGGACCCATACACCCGAACTATCATCGCTGTTATGCAACGATGCAGCAGGGCATCTATCCCACTGATGCTCACTGCCGTCCCAGTCATGTAGTGCTCTCCTGAGCAGTATCGCTCGATGACCGTCCGCAAATGCGTGTCCCTCGGCAGCACAGGATCTGCCGGCAACGGTGTTCCATGGAAGGGGAGCCCCGTCAAGAAGTAGATGTCCTCCACCGCAATGAAGGCGATCTTCTCTCCTCACACGAGGAATCAGTGTCGATCTGGGCTCCACATCTCGATCAGAAACTGGAGAAAATACTCCTGTTCCCGTATCAACGGGAACTCAAAGAACTTTAGCAACCCACTGGTTGCTAAAGATGCTCGAACGACAGGCTGTGCATTGGCCACAACATCTTGTAGCTGTGACCAGTCTCTCTCGCACCACCGCACATCCATGATCACTTCTCACCACCTGCACAAAACCCAAACTCCTATATTATCTTAGGCAATCATCCAATACATCAAATAAGCTAATTTTTCACCCTAAAACCCTGCCTCAAAGGTGCGGTTTTACCACTCACAGGTGCGCACACATGCGCGCCTGTTCACTATACAGGCGCGCATGTATGCGCGCCTGTTTTTCCCCACAGGCGCGCTCGTAAGTGCGCCTGTTCACAATACAGGCGTGCTCTAAGGCGCGCCTGTCCAACCCACAGGTGCGCTCGGGAGCGCGTCTATTCACCCCACAGGCGTGCACTCATGCGCGCCTGTCTACCCTACAGGTGCGCCCCTAGAGCACGCCTTAAATTCCTTCTCACACGCACACATGCGCGCTTCTTCAGTGTACAGGCGTGCACTCATGCGCGCCTTCCACTGAGTCGCCCGTGCATGTGGGCCCATCCTCTACACAAAACCCCCTTAAAACTCCCGTACGACCCCCCGTACCTACCCTGCCCAAAAGTTGGAAACCTATAGCTATGCAGGATGTTCAGACCGCTAACCTGAAACTCGCACGCCATGAATCAGATACCTCATGCTCTCGAAATCACTCAATCTCCTCTGAATCTGCTTGGAAACTCACTGTAGCAGCAGGTACAAATGAGGTGGCAATGTGGACCCTACAACTATATATAGGCCTTTTTCCAAACTTCCACTCACCATTCTGGGAGTCCACGACGTCCATTTTTCGAACTGTCTTCAGCCACAGGATCAACGTCTTGCCACCTACATCATGACTGTCCCTGGGCCACTTTTCATCCTAAGCCCCCGGGGCACCCTTTTTTCATATCATGGCCAGGTACGCACGCACATTGTCACATTTATCTAATACATGTTCATATTTGTTATTATCTTCAGATATTGTTCACTTTGGGTATTTGGTTGTTCTGTGTGCAGGTACTTGGTCATCATCTCTTCACATCATTCCTTCAGGTATATATTCAGCACTGGCATGTAGTCTCTCCCGCTGTATTGTATTTACATTTCCAGTCACACCCTCTGATATTGGCCTTTAGGACACCCATTTCCGGCTCTGCAGTACTCACACTTCCATTTGCATTTTTGGTACTGGTACCCGGTAGTTTTCTTACCCACATGAGTCGTCTCATTCATAGCACCTTTTGGCACTTTTGACACTCATGCTGTTCTTCATCGCCCTTTAGGGATGGGAG
>WSFP011343563.1:0-36723 GCA_009831015.1 Picea engelmannii | reverse complement strand
TCCAGTTGGTGCTGGATAATTTTGGAAGTTGGTGCTTCTAGTGGATGGAATCTTCTAATACATTAAAAATCTTTCAGTGGTTTTCTCCCATTTGGGTTTCCATGTAAATTTTGTGTGTAATGTATATCTGTGGTTATATGTTTATGATATCTTGAATGCAATCATAAGTGATAAATTGTTGATAACTTAATGTTTACATACTGTGGTAAAAAATGGTAAAAAGTGCACAATACAAATTCACCCCCCCTCTCAGTATTATTGAATATTCCAACAAATATTTCATGTCAAGTTTAGAGGACAACTCAATTTTCACATCTTGGATAATTTCCTTGTTGTTTCGTATCAATAACATATCATCCACATACACAACCAAGTAGATTAGACGATCACCTACTAATTTGAAATACACACAGTGATCGACTTTGCTCCTTGTGAAGCCAACTCCCAATATATATGTATCAAATTTTTTATACCACATCTTTGGTGATTACTTTAACCCATAGAGGGACCTTTTCATTATGCATACCAAATCTTTATTTTCTTTCTCTACAAGGCCTTATGGATGCTTCATGTAAATTTCTTCTTCCAAATCCCCAAGTAGGAATGTTGTATTCACATCCATATACTCTACTTCAAAATCCAAAGCAACAATGACATATAAAATAAATCTAATAGAGGTTAAATTGGGAACAAGAGGAATTTTTTTACCAAAGTCGATTCCCTCTACCTAGGAAGAAACTTTTTTAACTAACCAAGCTTTGTATTTCTCTAATTTTCCTTCTGCATTCAACTTCTTCTTAAACACCTATTTTCTGCCAATGGGATTTATTTTAGTCGAAAAATCCACTAGATCCCAAGCCTCATTCTTGTCCAAGGCTGCCATTTCTTCAATCATGGACTTTTTCCAGATTTTTCCATCCTCTCAATCCACTGCCTCCCTAATGGTTCTAGGATCATCAACAATAATAAACAAAGCAAAATTTTAATGGAAATTAGGTGGAGTATACCTTTCCGATTATCTTCTTTCCCAAACTGATATCCTTAATACTAGAGTATGAGGAGCTTCTTCTTCTTATTCATGTTCTTCTATAGAGTCTGATTCATTATCCTCCAATTCAAACTCTTTTTTCTCTAGTGCTTCCTCCCTTGGTAGGACTACTTGTTTGAAAACATCTTTGATTTCTCTAAATACCACATCTCGACTATACACTACCTTCTGATTTTTTGGGTTCCAAATCTTATAACCTTTTAGGATATCTTTATAACCAATAAAGATACACTTTTCATCCCTTTAATCCATCTTACTCTTGTTTTCCTTTGGAATATATACATAAACATCACAACCAAATACCCTGAGATGTGTAAGAGAGGGTTTCTTACTAGTCCATACCTTGTGTGGAGTATTGTCATCCAACATTGATGAAGGTGATCAATTGACCAGGTAACATGCAATACCCATTTCATATACCCATAATTCTTGTCCTAACATGACACCACTAAGCATGCTCCTTTTTTTCCCGATCAACGTCTTGTTCATATTTTCTGCAACTCCATTCCGCTGAGATGTGATTGGAGTAGTATTCTACCTTTATCTAACACATTGTTAAGAGAATCCTTCGAATTCATTTCCACACAATTCTCCACCATTATCTGTTCTCAGCTTAATTCTCTTCTCTGCCTGATTCTCCAAAAGAGCCTTAAACTCTTTAAATTTCTCAAAGAATTCAAATTTGTTCCCGAGGAAATAAATCTGTGTATTCCTCAAGAAGTCATATATAAATGAGACATAGTACATGTATTTACCTAGTGATGGAATCGACATAGGTCCAAATAAATCACTATGCACCAACTATAATATTCCCTTTGCCCTCGTAGCACTAGAGGAGAATATTACACGATTTTTCTTCCCATATAAGAAATGTTCATGGAAATCAAAATCCAAAGAGAAATTGGTCATACCTTCAACTGTACCTTTACCATGTAGTACTCGAAGGTGCTTCTCTCATATATGCCCCATTCTTTGATGCCACAACATAAAGTTTTATCCAGAGACCATGTTATGATAAAACACATTCAAATTGATAAAAAATTCAATGCATATAGTCCACTTCAAGGGGGAAACCTCCTTTTCCAATATATCCAATTTAGAATACAATATGAGATGATATACGATCATCCTAAGACTAGGTCTCTTTGGTATATATATAGGAGCCAAAGGGTACAATTATAATGAAAGGGTACAATGAAGGGTTCTAGCCTACATACAAATATAACTCTAGAAATGTAATAATTCAATATCTAGGGATTAATAAGAAGTTTTATTATAAGGTACCATATGTAATATAATATGCATAAACATGAATATTCAACAAATATCAACGAAACAACAAAATATTGAGAAGAGAAATACCCGAAATAATACCTTTATTAAAATAAAGCAATGTGTACTTGCCTCTTCGAGGGGGAAACCTCCAACATAGCAGATCTCTATTACAATAATTCTCAATACAATATTTCTAATGCCTCCTACTCTTATTTATATTAATTCAATCTTCTAAAGAAAATTCTAGAGGAAGATATTTCTAGAAGCAGAAGCTTCTATTAGGTCTTACATTGACTTGTTCACATTTATTAAATAGGCCTTATTAACTAATGTCATACTTTATTACATGGAAAATAGATTATTCTATCTACATGAGGGGTTAGGGAGGTTAGGTCCCTAACATTCCCTCCCCCTTGAAAAATATCCTTGTCCTTAAGGCTCAAGATGAGGAAACTGTTGCAGAATGGTAGCCGACTCCTAGGTGGAATCTTCTGGTGGAGTATCCTTCCATTGAACAAAAAATTCCCTAATGGTGCGTTGAAGGAGACGATGCTCTCGCTGGTCCAATCCGGCTTTTGGCTGCAACCAAATGGAACCTTCTTCATCCAAATCTAGTAGGATTCTCTAGGTGTGGCACTTGGTGCCAATCACTTTATTTAGGCTTGAGACATGAAAAACATGATGTAGCTTCGAGTGCCTAGGAAAAGCTAACTGATAGGCCACTCACTCCACGCGTTTGTGAATAGTATAAGGACCATAAAATTTTGGGGTAAGTTTCTAAAACTGTTGGGATTTGAGTGAAGTCCGACTGTATGATTGTAGATGGAGAAACACCTGGTCCCTTTCAACAAATTGGCATTTGGAACGACCCTGATTTGCTTGTTGCTTCATGTGGTTTTGAGCCATGACCAAATTTTCTTTGAGAGTACAAATAATGGTCATGTAGACTGTAATATTGTAGTCAACCTCCTGAACCTTGGAGACACCCAACATGCATGAGAGAACCAATGGTGGCTTCTATCTATCGACTACTTCAAAATGATTCATGCGAATGGTAGTATGATAAGAGGTGTTACACCACCATTCAACTAGGGGTAACCACTGAACCTACTAATGTTGTCTATCGGACATAAAACACCTCAAATATGTTTCCAAAACTTGTTGACCGCTTATGTTTGGTCATGAGTCTAGGGATGATTGGTTGTGATGAGATGCAAATGGGTTCTTTGGAGCCTGAATAATTCTTGCTAGAAATTGATGGTAAAAGTTGGATCATGCTAAAAAACAATAGAAAGAGGCATTGCATGGAGCTTGAAGATATTATCCATAAAAAAATTGTCCACTATGGATGCTATGAACTAGTGTTGAAGAACACATAAATGAACATATTTGGAAAGACAATCCACTACCACCATGATGACTGACTTATTTCCTGATTTGGGCAAGCCAACAATGAAATCCATAGAAATATCCATCCAAATAGTAGGTGGAAGAGGAAGCGGTTCGAGTGTACTAGGAGGTTTGATAGTCTCACCCTTATTGTGTTGACATGTATCACATTCGGCCACAAAGGTGTGGATGTCCTGTTTCATACCATTCTAGAATAAATATCGTTTGACCTATTCATAAGTTTTGGTAAAAACTGAATCACCCACTATAGGTGAAGCATGAAACTCATAGAGCACCATGAATTTAAGGGAGATTGTTTTCTTAAATACAAGTGACCTTTATAGAAAAACTCTTCATTGTGCCAAGAGTAACCTGGAGTAGCTTGGGGATGCTATTGAAGTTTTTGGATTAGACTATAATTTTTTGGGTCTTGCAACCATTCTCGGTGAACAACCTAAAGCCAGTCGATGACAATGAATGAGAGGGAAAAGACAAACCCTTCTTCTTCATTTTTCTTAGAAAGAGAATAAACCACCAAAATGTTTTTTCCCTTATTATAAACAATCTCATAATCATATCCAAACAACTTGGTCACCCATTTTTGTTGCTCTCGGGATAAAATTCATTGTTACTGGAAGTACTCGAGGGTTTGATGATCCATTTTAATTTGGAAGAATTATCCCAATAGATAAGGGCGCCAAAGATCCACTGCATGAAAAATAGCCAACATTTCATTTTCATAAGTCGATTGGCCCAAATGTTGGTCCGAAAACTATTTGTTGGTGAAAGCTAAAGGTTGTCCATCTTGCATGAGAACTACCCTGATTCCTCTGCCTAATGCATCAAATTCTAGAACAAATATCTCGGTGAAGTTAGGTAGGTCCAGTATAGGAGTAGTGCACATAACTTCTTTAAAGGCTTGGAAGGATTGGCCAGCTGCTGAAGTCCAACTGAAAGCATTCTTTTTAAGGAGAGTTGTTAGAGGAGCCACAATTTTTCCATAATTCTTAACAAACTTGCGATAATACCCGTCAAAACAAGGAAACCATGCATAGTTTTAAGTGTTTTAAGGTGATGGAAGTTCTGCATCACTTCAATTTTCTTAGGATCCACCCTTAAACCATCCTTTCCAACAATATGACCCAGGTATTCAAGTTCAGAGACACCAAAATCACATTTATACGGTTTGAGGAAAAGTTTGTGCTTGGAGAGGAGACAGAGAACTTGATCTACATGGGTTAGATGGGTGGCCACATTTTACTATAGACGAGAATGTCATCAAAGAAAACTAACACAAAGTGACATAGGAAATGAAAAAAGACATGATTCATGAGACTTTGAAAAGTGGAGGGGGCATTACAGAGAGAAAAGGGTGTGACCAAGAACTCATAGTGGTTGTCATTAGTGCCAAATGTAGTCTTTGTGATCTCTTCCTCTTTCATATGTATCTGATGGTAGTTATAATGAAGGTCAAGTTTGTTGAAGTATTGATCCCCACTGAGTTCATCGAGAAGGTCATCTATGACGGTAATGGGAAATTTGTCCTTGATGGTAATTTTTTTGAGGGAACGAAAATTAGGACACATGCACCAAATAACTTCCTTCTTAAGGACGATGAAAATAGGGGAAGAATATGGCTTGGTACTGGGATGGATAAAACCCACTTCTAACAATTCTTGGACAATTTTCTCAATTTCATTTTTTGGAGCAAACATATGATGATAAGGGAGAACATTAGGAGGAAGACTGCCCATGATTAAAGGAATGGAATGGTCATGGTCACTGCGGGAGGGAGGAAGGCCCTAGGGAGTTTGAAAAATAATGTTATGGAGGGAAAGAATATCTTGAAGGTCAAGTTTTACCGAGGGTATCTCAATTGCTTGAATGCAATGGAGTTGGGAAATGATGCCAGGATGACCTTTTTGAGTAACTTTTCCATGCAGTGGGAACTGATGATCTCCAAAGAACCTGATATAATGACTTGAATTTATATTTTTGGCCTTCCTGTTGGAATCACATGGTTAAATCCTTAAAATCCATGGTTATGGGGCCAAGAGTGCATAACCATTCAACACTAAGCACAATATCACAACCACCCATGTCAATAGAAAATATGTGAGATTTGAGGTTATATTAACCAATTTGTAGGCACACATTTTCACAACGCCCCCCACATTTCATGGAACCACCATTAGAAATCATGATTTGAAAATTGTTGACAACATGGATATAACAATTGATTTCTTGGGCAAGGCGGTGATAAATTAAATTATGGGTGCTACCACCGTCAACTAGGATGATGACTTTCCTATGCTTGATGTAACCAATCAATTTGAGGGATTGGTGTTATTAGACTAATCGGTAAGTGTGGACACAAATAGATCTCCCTAACTTCCATAGGAAGCTAGAACAAAACATAACAGAATACACACTTTGCCTTAAACTTCATTGTCATATAAACTAGTTTAACGAGGTACAAGTGACATACCTTTTAAACGACACTTGATTCTCGCTAGTGTTGTCCTTGTAGATCCTTCCTTGAGTTTTAAAAATGGTAAGCCTATATATGAATATTCTAATGAGGTCTATGTATAAGATCAAGGAATTATACAATAGAAGACGAGATGATTTTATAGGGAAGAAATGTATTGTTGTATTAAATTAAATGGAATTTGGAGAATGCAACCCATTCATTGATGTTGCAAGGTCCCCTTTCAATGGATCTTTCCTTCAACACACACATATTTTATCCAATGCCTTGAATGAAGAAGATTCACAATCTGAGTTGAATAACTAAAGCAAAGCTCTCAAGCATAATCTCAAGTAGAACTCTCCATGCAAATCTTAGCCTATTCAACCTTAGCCTTTTTCATGAGAGATCCCTCTTTATATAGTGTGAAAGAGATATGGATGAGGATATTAGGATGATCCAACTAAATCAGTGAAGCGAGTAAGATCCAAATCGATCGAAGACCACCTCATCTTCTAGAAGATTCCCTTCTAGAACATTCATGAATTTTGACCCCTCCTATGATTTAAGCATCGTCGCACCCTATGCACAAGCAACATGCGATGATGTCACAGTCCAGTTTTAGGGCAGAGTGGGACGATCAGGCATTGTCACACCCCATGCATATAGCAGGGTGTGACGGCCTTCCTTGTTATGGTTTTTGAAAGAGGAAAGCAAACCACTTTTCTCATGGAGAAATCCTCTTTTAATATTTTCAGAGAACATGAACACATGTTGTCAGTTGATCACTGAGGTGACAAAAATAATGTGTAACATAATTCCCCCCAAAGTATGAAGCTAGAACTCATGACAACTGAAATACTTTGTAGAATGTGTGTGTCAAAAACAAGGAGCGCGTCGATCGAGAACCTGCAAATAATCAAGCATCTGCATAATAACATACCATTTTATGAGTTAGGAATTCCCATGCTCAGACTAAAAGTGACTCTAATAGTAAGTGTCAAGTGAGTCATGGACACTTAAACATACACTGTGGATCCATGTCATCATGATTCAACATAACCACCATGAATACATTGTGGATCTATGCTCTAAAAGAATTCAAATATGGACATAGCCACAAGACATACACATTGGATCTATGTGTCAGTATAAACTTATGAATACTCCGTCCCAACTTGGACTGAAATGATAAGATCCAGGGTCTTCATTTCCATTGTCTCTATGTACGAATCTATCCATGTGATTACAGGTGTCGAAGTAAAACATGTTAGAAACCACTTGATTACCAGTTATTAATGAAAACCATTAACAAGTGCGAGGGAAATCACCATCGATGTCAATGACTCCCAAGGTACCCTATTACAATCCAACGAATGTGAATAAATGAGTCGAATTCGAACACTCGATGGAATCTTCCAATTAGGGGTCAATGATGTGAACCCACTGTTGAAAGCGAAGAAACCTACCATTGAGGCATATAGTCTCTAAGGTACTAAATGATTTCTAAGTCTTGTTCTCGGATAATGAGTTGAAGTCGATAGGAAAAGACTCATCACAGGAGGGCCTTGATGTATCCCCCATCAATGACACGAAATATGTAACATATTTGAAGTAGATTAGGGAATGAAGTGATTCAAAACTGACTCAGGTAAGGATGACATGGTAGAAAATTTATAACTACAGATGGACGAATCGAGATAAGGCTTGTTTAGGTTGGACTTCTCTTGAACATATGAATGAAACGACAGTTGTCTTGGAAGCATTGACTCAAGGAGGACCCAACATATGAACTTGTGGATGGTCAAACGAGAGGCAAATGGATTTCCCAACCCGAATACAATGATGAAGGGGGGTGTCATGTTCAATAGCGACTATTACTGCCACTAACACAAATATAGAGACACATTTCTTTCCCAATTTCCCCCAACCATTTATGTGAGTACCTCTTTATTTTTACACAATATTGAGGAGGATAACATATGCTTGTAAATGTAATCTCATCCTTCAGACGAGTCCCTCAGAGTATGTTTAATGAACCTTAAGAAGGAGTGGTTCGATTGCATATGGGTCTTTCGATGTTTGTTTAATGCGTACAAATAAATAAAACTCAGGTGTTTTTCAATTTTAGAGACTCTGAAAAACACTTAAAGAGAACCCCATTAGGTATTTTTCGTAAGTTAGTTCGACGAGACCAAAAAAGAGATAATATACCACTCATCAAACATTTTCTTCAAATACTTTTATGAGCGTGAAAAGAACAAGGTCGCTCGACCATCTTTTCATGTTTAGGGAGCTTGAAAAGAGCTTCAAGGTTACTCCATCGTTTTAATTTTTCATATTACCAATGCGAGTTTGAAAAAACGACAAAAGACTACTCGATTACATTCTCATGGTTTCACGAGCATGAGAAAGAATTAAGACTCTGCTCAAAGTTTTTCCTGAAAAACCCTAAAAGGATATGTACATAAGAAAAATATGCAAAAACAAATCAAAAAGGGGTTGAACCTTGTTCCAACATCTCGTCTCTAGACCTTTTAATATGCAAAAGTCAACACTTTTCTAAGTTGTTAATACTTTAGGGCATGGATAAAATATAAAAATAATATAATTTTGCAAATAAAAAGTGGTAAAAAACAACAAAATAGGCCCAAAACACCATTTTACCATTTCATTTGCAAATTTACCCAAATAGTGCTCCAAAATCCCTTTTTCTCCCAGAATTTCAAATGTCGATTGCAGATCGTGTGGTGGATCATTTTGCGAACCATCTCTGTCAAACAAGTAATCTTCTTCTTATTCATCTTTTCATAGATTCAAAATTTGTTTTTATTGGTTAAATTTGGGTATTGGGTCGATTTTTTGGGGTTACTTGCGCGTTGAGATCGTCACAGGTGCCCTATATCGTGAACTGCGATGATCTTGGATCGTCGTAGGTGACCCTATAGGCAAGGTGCGATGAAGTCTCTCTTCGTGAATGTGCATCCCTGCAACGACCACAACCAAAATTTAAATAGATAAACCTAACTAGAAACCCCACCAGGAAATAATTTTTATGTTTCTAACTTTCTTTTAATGTTCCTTGGTAGGATTTCCTTGGTCAAGATGTTGAAGTGGCATGAATGAGAGCATGAAGAAGAGGATTATTTCGTCGGGAATGACCCGGGGACAATTATGGCTCTAAGGCAATGTGGGTTACTAAAATGTTTCAGGATTCAGAGCATGAGAGCCCAATTGAGACTGCTAGAATATTTGGTTCACATGTGGGATGTGAACGAAAAAGAATTTCGCATGGGTGTTCATACACTCACACTAGATATAAATGATATGTATTTCCTGACAGGATTGTCTCGTTGTGGTTCACAGGTATCACTCATAGGTAGCAGGGGTGGAGGTGAACCTATGGATTAATACGTTTGCCACCATTCTGTGCTAGGTATCGAAAAACACAGTGGCAAGGTAGCCATCAAAGATTTATGAGATCTAATGTTTCAGACTATCCTTTACACCATTACTTGCATGGCAGGGAGTGCAGCTCCCCATATGAATTTGCAGAGCCATTTTCAGTATGCGATAGAGTGCATGGAACCCAGAGTCTTCAACTAGTGTGAGGGGGTCCTGAAAATCATGAAAACACAACTTACAAAGTGCCTAAATGGTTAGTTAAAGCAATTTGGATATGGGTCCATTTTGGTGTCCTTCTTTCTAGAGAGGGTTCATGTCCTATGCCTGCAGGTGGAGTGGGGTATACCCACTCCACAGGATCCATAGATGAAGAGGTGGGTGGATCTTATGGCTCGACATGGTGGTGTTCCCATCGTCAAGTGTGACAATGTTTTATTCCAATGGCTGAGGAATCAACTGCTCATGGTGGAAGACTATGCATATGTCGGGGTAGATTTCCATGGGGATCCAGATCTATCTCTTCCTAATGGGTCCCAGTGGGGGGACATAGGTAAGAAGGAAATTTTTGTTTATATATATATTTTTATATTTTAATTATATAAAATGTTTTTTGTGTTATTTATCCGATGACTAATTAAGTGCTCTCAATAATGCAGATGTGGGGCCTTATCGTCCGCCAGGATCATATTCCATCCAGATATGTGGAGAGAGAGGTGTTGTAGTAGGGGTAGCTTCCACAGATCTCGAGGCTATAGAAAAGAACCTGGAGGGACTAACCATGCATGTCCATGATGCCATAGTGGATGAGCTTCCTAGGCACTATCAATGCCACATAGTGGGCGTATCTGCATCTATCGGTCGACTGTTACGTAGAGTAGCACGTGAAATCGCTTGTTACAGGGAGCAACATCCTTGATGATTTTTGTACATGAAGCCACGAGCTTCATATTTTTGATATTTTGGTCTTTGGAAAAATAATTTTTGTAAACTTTTATCGTTATAAATATAAAATTACTACCGACTTACTTATTTTTGTGAAAAGTGTGATTGGTTTTATAAATTTATGTCTAACACATAATTAACCAATGCATCTGTCAATGTATTTAGACATCTAGGAATGTGTTGATATTCAATGTAATCAAAATGTCGTTCCAAGAGGTGAATTCGTAAATATACCCTTAACAAAGTAGGACTTCAGATGGAATAAATGTTACTCAATTGTAGTACTACTAACTGTGAATCAAGTCATACAATAAGATGATTTATTCCAAGTGAAATGACGTTAGTTAACAACTCAATAACTGCACTTTATTCCGCATTATTATTAGTTGCACGACCAAGGAAAACACCATGTAGACTGATCAATTCATCCGTAGGTGCATAGATTTCCCAAGCAATGGATGCTAAGTTTTGATTACTGCGACTAGTGCCATCAGCGAAGCCAATATAGGGTAGCAAAGAAATCGACATATGGAAACCAAGCACAATGCAAGGTAAGCAACCGAAAGGCGGAACCAAAAACACAAAAGCACACAAGAGTATGATACACTAAAAATACACAACACTCATGCAAAAATGATTTAAGCATAGTACTTCTTCAAGTAAATCCCATTTCTGGGTTCACTCAAAGGAATTCCATCATAATCTACCAACTCATAAGCCCCTTTCTCCAAAACTCGTTTCACAATATAAGGACCCCGCCACATGGGATCAAATTCACTAGCCCCTAGTAAATCATGATCGTGTTCCTAAAGGAGAACTAGATCACCTTAAAAAAATACACGTGGTTTGACATGCTTTTCATATTGAGCTTTGACATGCTTTTTCTAAGTTTCAATGACTAAGGAAACATCACGACGGGTCTTTTCTAATTGCATCAAATACAAAAGACGTTCCTCTTCAGCTGAGGTGTTAGGGAGAAGTTCGAAAACTAGTTTCAAAGATGGGATTTCACATTCAATCAACAAAATTGATTCAATACCATATACTAATTGGAAAAGGTGTGAAACTCGTGGTAGACTTAACGAATGTCCGATAGGCCCATAGTGTCGAGAAGAGCATCGTTTTCCAACTTGACTTGTGAATTCCTACCATCTATCGAAGAATAGTAGTGATTACTTTGTTGATTATTTCAACCTGGCCATTGGCCTGTGGATAATAGGGGGTCGAGTTTTCATGTTGAAGACCCAACTTCTCAGTAATTTCAAACATCATGAAATTGTGAAAATGATTACTGTGATCGGTGACGATGTCTTGAGGGAAACCAAATCTAGTAATGATATGATTGAATATGAATAAAATTGCAGTTTTCTCGGTATTATCAAATGTAGGCATCACCTCGTCCCACTTAGTGAAATAATCCATAGCTACGATAATGTATCCATGCCCCCTGGCCAAGTGAGGGTTACATGTCATGAAGTCAATGCCCCATTTAGCGAATGGACCAACGAAAACTACAGGATGAATAGGAGTAGGGTGAGATCGGATCTTATTGTTGTAGGTTTGACAAGCGTGGCATTTCTGGACGACAATAATGAAATCCTTAAATAATGAAGGCCAAAAATAACCAGCTCGTAAGATATTTTGGGCAGTGGCATACCAAGACATATGACTGCCACATGCTCTTGAGTGATATTCATTCAAAGGTTTCTCAGCTTCATCATAGGTGAGACATCGTAAAAATATGGAATCAATACCACGACGGTAAAAGGTATCACCGAGGATAATGTATTGACGGGCTTGATACCGAATTCGTCGACAATCGGTACTATAAAGATCAGGCCAAAAAGTTTGGGTCTGTAGATAAATGATAATATCTCCATACCATATGTCATCAGAACTAATAAAAAACAAAGATTCATTAGGTAATGAATCCTCTGCCACAATTTCTGTTTTAGTAGAGGGAAGGTCACATATCAATTCGACAAAAAACAAAGACTTCCTTGACTTGGCACGTTCAAACTCCAAATAAAACTCTTGGAGAATAACTATCCATTTAGAGTAATTTCCCCCCAACAATTGTCGAGTAAGGATGTGTTGCATGGGGTTGTAATCAGAAATGACTGTAGTTCTGTGTAATAAAAGGTAGTGACGAAAACGTTGAACAACCGCCAAGGCCATTTTCTCCACATGTAAATATTTGGTTTCGGTGTTTGTGAGACTCCGACTCAAATAGTATATAACATGTTCATCATGTGAATCATCCTCTTGGACTAGAACCATAGAAATGGTAGATTCTGAAGCAACTAAGTACATGAAATAATATCGACTATAATCAGGTGGAAACAATAATGGTGTACGGGTTAAGGCAAGTTTCAAAGCTTCAAAGGCTTTGTTGGCAGTGTCGTCCCATCAACGTAGTGTACGGGTTAAATCCTTTCATTAATTCAACGTAGTTGGGAATGAATCGACGTAAAAAAATTTCCTTCCCTTGCAAACTTTGGAGTTGGCGTAGTGTGGAAGGAGGAGGTAAATTGATAATAACCTCATCCTTCAAGGGGTCTAACCTAATCCCATGTATAGACACGATAAAACCATGAAGTCGTCTAGACTCTACACAAAAAAAACATTTGTGTGGATTCAATTGTATGCGATAATAACGACAACTTAGGAAAATGGCCCATAGATGTGCGAGGTGATCTTGACGACGCATAAAATGTGTCGGTAGATCATCTAGATAGGGTTGTACAATGTGCTTAATTTCGTGAAAAGCGTAAGACATAGAGTGTTGAAAAGTCACACTAGCATTTTTGAGACCAAAAGGTAGTTTCTGGTATACGAAGGTTCCCCAAGGGAAAATAAAAGTAGTCTTATGTTGATCCACATGAAAAATATTGATTTGATTATAGCCGGAGAAACCGTTCATCAAGGAGAAGATTTCACTTCCGGCACAGTCGTAAAAAATCTGGTCAATGAAAGGGGTTGGGTAATTGTCTTTGGGACAAGATTTGTTTATATCCCTATAATCTACAAAAACACGGATCATGCCTTGTTTCTTGTTAACCGAAACAAGATTGTACACCCAATCGGTCAAAGCCACAGTATAGACAAAGCCAACTTTAAGAAGTTTTTCAACTTCAAGCTTAATAGCAGTAGCTTTACGTGGATGTATTAGGCGAAGTCTCTGCCGAACGGGTTTAGCATATGGGTAAGTCTTAATCTCATGCACAACAATATCAGGATCAATACCAGGCATATTTTCATAACTCCAAGCAGAAATGTCACATAATTCTTGGAAAAGGGATTTAAAAGTATGGACCTCATCAGTAGAACATGAGGCACTGATATGAACAGTTTCCACGACTCCGTTTTTAATTTATATGTCAAGAGGGACAATAGGTGAAATATTACCCAAGTTCCCTTTATACAAAACATCGTGTGTTGATTCAGGAACAGAGGAAACAACAACAATAGTAGACAGATTCAAAATTCGTTGGTAAGTCTCTATGATCTCAGGTTCCAGGAAGAGAATAGATTGATGATGCCCATCGTCCCATGGAGTATATTCCATAGACATGACCATCATGATCATATCATCAGTAGGAAATATCACATGAAACACATAAGGATATGTATCACAGAGAGAAGGAGGAGAAGTATTTGTCGATTGAATATCTTGATAAGCTGATTCCACCGGACTTAAAGGTGTTTGGTCACCTCACTAATACAGTCGTCAGAGAAAGGAACTATCCATGGGTCATAAGACTTAGGGGTTTCACTAACAAAGGTCGATATCATGTTAATCAAGGCGAAAAAAGGAGGAGGAATATCGGGTGGTGGAATAGGAAATGTACCTATTAACGTTGAATATTTTAAAAGACCGACGTCGACATTATCATAATTAGGATGTGTTTTTGAAATCAAAGGTAAGTCGCTAGCACGTAAATCATAATTAAAGAAGGCCAATTGATCGATAGTAATGACTTTTCCTTGGTGCAGGAAATGTAACAGACGGAAAAGAGTAGAAACAATTGCGCGCATGGGACCAATCCAACTACGACCAAGTAGAAGGTTGTAATCGATAGGTGCATCAAAGACCTCAACATCGACATTAACCTCTTTAACCTCTAACGTAATAGACAACGAAGGAAGAACACCATAAGTACCATTAAAAGCCTTAAGAGTATTGTGCGACTTGGTAAGGGCAGGAGAGTCAATATCTTTCCAACAAGTGATGGATATGACGCAAGTCGAGGCTCCTTCATCAATAACGGTTCGACAAATATTTTTATTTTCCACAACAACTTGTATTTGAAATGCTAATTGAGGAGGAATCCTTGGAATATGATCTTCCAAGTCAAATATTATTAAATTGGTATCGATATGATCAATTCCACCAATAGCCTTTAACAACGCCTTTTGTTGATTAGAACAACTTTGAAGGACTTCGAGAGTCGACATCATAGAGGGTGCTTGCACAATGTCTTCTACAATACTGTAGTTTTGGGAAACACATGCGTGAGGATTAAATGAGGGCTTTCGAACAACGCCCTTGGGAGGAGGACGAATAACTGTATCTAGGCCCGGTTGTTCAAGATGAAGAGGACCGTTTGGAGTTGAAGTTGGTGGAGGAGGTTGAATCAACGGAGATGGTGAATCATCAACTTTCTCTTTCGAAGGTGAATAATATTTGGCTCGAGTTGCCACTGCAACTTCGTTCTTCTTGTAGTCACCAGTACACATAAGTACATAAGATGTGGTAGAGGGAGAAGGTTGGTCATGAATGACCAATTGGGCCTGCTACTGAGAAGGAAACGATTGTGACAAGACGACGGGTGTAGGAGGTGTCCCGGTCCCTTGTAGGAACTTAGTAACCTCAACACGTCATGGAAAATATTTCGTATAATGGTCCTCACCAAAGATAAGGCAAGGATAATGAGGTTTATGTTTGTCTTTGTCATCAACAGGCTGTGTTTTGGATTTCTCAGATTGTTGATTATTACTTTTGTCCACCTTATTCCTACCCTTCCATTTCATTTTATTTTGATTTTTAACGGTAGGTGTAGATTGAACCCAATTAATTTCAAGAGTATTTTGCACATTAGATGTAGTAGACTTGGAATTGGCATGATTGGCTTGTTTAGACCGAGTCTCAGCATGAAAATTTCCAATCACGCCATCAACAACATGAGAATCTACTGGAGGTGTTGGGGTAGGATTCGTAGATGGACGAGGAGCATAAGGAATTAAGTCATATAGTGTGTCCGTTTGGGAATAAACGAGATCCAGATATTGAGCGCGACTAATCGCCTGATCTTCAGTGACGACACCACCCATGTCAACATCACGGGCTATAGGACCAATGAGAGATTTGGTAAACCACTCAGCCAATAGTTGATCAATAAGGGGAACTTTGATTAGGCATATTCTCCTCCCCCACTCATGAATATGATCATAAATGTGAGTAGAAGAGGATTGTTTAAATGAACTCAAAATTTCAGTTCCTGTCTCATATCAAATTGGAAATTGGTAATGCGTTAAGAATGACACGGACAAGGTATTGAAGTCATTAAAGAATCCTCGTGGTAACCCAATATACCATTTGTCTACCGAACCCATAAGATTTCATTGGAAAAGTTGTAATCTAAATGAACTCAAAATTTCAGTTCCTGTCTCATATCAAATTGGAAATTGGTAATGCGTTAAGAATGACACGGACAAGGTATTGAAGTCATTAAAGAATCCTCGTGGTAACCCAATATACCATTTGTCTACCGAACCCATAAGATTTCATTGGAAAAGTTGTAATCTAATGGAGGCATCCATCAATGAATTAGATGAACACCAAAGATGGAAAGTCATGACGTGATTATTCGGGTCTTCTCCTGATCGACCATCAAATTTAGGGATGTCTGATGGTAATTTGGCTGGTATGACGAGCCAATAAGGAGAATGCAAAATAGGATCATTCAAAATCCTAGATAGTCCTGTAGGTATGCCAATAGGAAACTTTCTGTTCACTTGAGGAAACTGGTAGTTTTGACGAGGTAGTCCTGTAGGTATGCCAATAGGACCATAAGGAGTTTGTAGATAGTTAGATAGTCCTGAAAAATTCGGTGGTGGAGGATTTTGAGTCGAATAGCCAACAAGAGTTGGTTGATTAGGTAAGCTTCCTTGGAGAGGAGCATTAGATTGAAAATTTTGACTCCAAGTAGGATTCATATAACTCAAATACAATTGTCTGAGATTAGGGGGTACAAAAGAATTAACTTGAGGATGTTTCCCCCCAGACGGTTTTCGATTACCTTGGAAATGAAAGTTACAAGGTTGATATTGTAATGCAGGTATACTTTTCCCATAAACGGGGTTATGGCCTCCAACTTGAGGTTGACCTCCAACAAGAATTTGACAACCAGAAGCGACAAAATGACTAGTGCCTCCAACTTGATTGGAGCTACTAGGGCCATGACGATTAGATCCTCCAGGTGAGGGTGGAGGAGGAACATAAGGCCCCCCAAAGAGAACCTAGGTAGGTGTAGGAACAAAATGACTAGCAATATTATACCCCAGGAGGAACAAAAAGATTAGACCCTCTGGATGGATTCTGGGTAAGATTAGAAATGGAAGTATTCAAAGCATTATACCCAGGTGGAAGTGATGGATTTGATTTAAGAGGAAGTGGTGTTCCAATAGGAGGTTGAGTGATTACCACATTTCCGGTAGAAACATGCGTAGCTTGTGGGACTATGGTAGATTTAGCGAGATGGAGAGGAAGAATCGAGTGAGAACCAACCAACAATTGGTCTGAAACTATGACAACATTACTGGTTATGCTAGTAAAATTATATAAAGGTATTGTATAGGCAGTAGAATTCATAAGCATATGTAATGCCATAGGTTGATTAGAAGTTCTCGAGCATAAATGACTCATTCCTAGTTTATCAAAAATATCTTGTCCCTAAGAAGTTCTCCAAAGAGTACGACTAGGACCAAAAGAGCTAGGATCAAAATTTCCAACAGTGTGAACTGGAGTTCTAAACGACTCACTTTGAAAAAATGGATCATCTATACCAAACTCTGTGTGAGGTCTAGTAGGTATTTCAATATACTCTTCAACAATAACGTCTCCCGATTAATTTATCCAGAGAAAATGTGGATCTTGTTCAACACTCAATAATGAATTTACGCAAAGTATTGACTCCTCCAATGGAGTAGAACTCCCAATCTCAGAGGCTATGTCGTTATTGAATGCTCCTTCAGGAAAACCCTCTGGTGAGTTAGGAAGAAAAGGAACGTAATATTTTGGATCTTCCGGAGGTATCCCTTGCATCCTACGTGAATGGTGAGGGACGATGTTGGCCGCACCAAATAAAGAATGAAACAAATCTATGGCCAACTAGAGAAACAAACAACACTCACTAATAAAATCTAGAAATGAAGCACACAAACAAACCTTCTTATTTCGAAGTCACTAGTTAGTGATGAAATCCAACGTCACATAATCAATACAAGAAGGGGTTGGGATAAAGTGGGTGGAAAAGTTACATTGACGACATGCTTAACAGAATTACACCCTAGTGCAAGCTCCCACACATAATCGTGGGTAGACCCTCCAAGGATCCCTAGTGAGTTTGGCCAATGTCAATTCCAAGTACCATGAAGACTTGCCCCTCCATAGTCACCTCATGTAAAGACCCTAAAGAGATTGGCCACCAAGGTTACCAATTATGACAATGATGCCTGGGGAAACAATCGACAATCCGATCCACACGCAAAGGTAGAGTATTTAACCCCAAAATCAACTCGAGAAGGTCCCCACAATATTTTATTCTCAAGTGACCCCCAATAATACATGCAATATCTACACTAAGACCAACAAAGAAGGGTGGGTAACTCTTCCAGTCCTAATGCGACCTCATGATTGACCCTTGTGTTATAAGGGATTCCCAGGACAAAATGTAGCAAGTGGATTTGAACTCTCCCTATCAAAAGATACTATTGTGTGTTTTGATGCTTTGTAGAGTGTGACTTACAACCTATTCCAAAGCGCTATCCTAGATAATGTTGGTGTAGAGAATTTCTAGAAAATAAAAGTTGCTAACAAATTTTAAAATTGCGTTGTATTTTAAAGGTTGTTGCTTACTCAAAAGGGAAACAAAAATGAAACTGATGATGTATGTGACCTTGACCCAATAAAATGCAAGAAGAGATGATATGAAATATTTTAATTCGATGAACTCTAATTACAGTAGGGAGAAGTTATCTGATTTTGAAATAAAAAATATATGAAACACAATTTCTCAATTTTTGAATGAAAAATATACCAAATAATCAAATGTAACAATTTTCCAAAAACTACTCAATTTTCCAATTTTTCTCCTTTTTTACAAAATTTTCAATGCAACAATTTCCTTGTAAAAGACTACTAAAAAGAAGAATTACTTCAGTTTTTTCTTTCTCAAATCAGATCAGAGATGTAATGAATAAAAAAAAACGTAATCCAAGAAAATTAGCACATTCTCAACACTATTCCCAAATTAAACCCATAATGTAGACAAAAATGAAATGATAAGAAAACCTTTTGTCAAATACAAACAAAAATTGTCTCTCAATCAATTAACAATCCAGAAAGTAAAACCAATCCAAAACTCCAAATAAATCAAGGATTCTTTTTCAAACAAGCACTCAGGGCCAAGATCTAGAGATTATACCCTTGTGACAAAAACCAAAAGCAAAACTTGCAAAATTTGTAAAGAAAACTTTCAATTTCCGAAAATCAATCAAATGCAAGCTTCAAATTTATAAATCAATCATTCACTAGTGTCATAAGCTCATCCCAGGCAGTTGAGGCAAAACTGGGTAGAAAAAATAAAAAAATGGTTATCTCCAACAATTCCGACAGGAATCGTCGCAGATTGCAATGGAGCACAGTGTGACGATCTAGGGTCGTTGCATGCTGCCAATAAGGTACATTGTGATGTTGTCGCACGGGTATGCACCAGTAGAGTGCGATGTCAGAGGATCGTCGCAGGATGTCTATAGTACAGTGCGACAATATTTGAAAATAAAGGAAAATGGGAAGAAAGACAAAATTTCTCATTGAACCTTCAGACCCAGGGAGTCAAGATGGATCACCCACAGACTTAGAGAATGAATTTAACCAAAATAAGGCAGGCTAAAAGAAAATAAGAGGCAAAAAAACAAAAGGAAGTCGTATCCCTAGTATGGTCGCCAATTTTGTTATCGGACTAATCGGTAAGTGCAAACACAAACAAATATCCCTAACTTCCACAGGAAACTAGAACAAAACAAAACATAATACATACTTCACCTTAAACTTCATTGTCATATAAACTAGTTTAGTGAGGTACAAGTGACATACCTTTTAAATGACGCTTGATCCTCGCTAGTATCGTCCTTGTAGCTCCTTCCTTGAGTTTGCAGAATGGTAAGCCTGTTTAGTAATCACAAACCAACAAAGAGGGAAAACAAGGATATATATATTCTAATGAGGTCTATATATAAGATCAAGGAATTATACAATAGAAGACGAGATGCTTTTATAGGGAAGAAATGTATTGTTGTATTAAATTAAATCGAAAGTGGAGAATACAACCCATGCCTTGATGTTGCAAGGTCCCCTTTCAATGTCTCTTTTCTTCAACACACACACCTTTTCTCCAATGCCTTGAATAAAGAAGATCCACAATCTGACTTGAATATCTAACGCAAATCTCTCAAGCATAATCTAAAGTAGAACTCTCCATGCAAATCTTAGCCTATTCAACCTTAGCCTTTTCCATGAGAGATAACTCTTTATATAGTGTGAAAGAGAGATGGATGAGGAGATTAGGATGCTCCCACTAAATCAGAGAAGCGGGTAAGATCCAAACCGATCGGAGGCCACCTCATTTTCTAGAATATTCCCTTCTAGAACATTCATGAATTTTGACTTTTCCTATGCTTTAAGCATCGTCACACCCTATGCACAAGCAACATGTGACGACGTCGTAGTCTAGTTTTAGGGCAGATTTCAACGATCAGGCATCGTTGCACCCCATGCATATAGCAGGGTGCACCGACCTTCCTTGTTATGGTTTTTGAAAGAGGAAAGAAAACCACTTTTCTCATGGAGAAAGTCTCTTTTAATATTTTCAGGGAACATGAACACATGTTGTCAGTTGATCACCGAAGTGACCAAAATAATGTGTAACATTTGGGGAGCATAAAATCCAGTGAAAGCATTCAATGAAATAAGTGGTTCAACTTCGGGAGAATCATAGGGTGGCGTAGTATCATCTGTTTGGGGTAGCACTAATTCAAGTGAAGCCTCAACATCTTCACTAGAAACATCCTCTGAAATGGCCATAAAATTTTTATGTTCTTTACACTTGTGCCCTGGAAATTATTTATCATCACAATTATAGCAAAGACCCTTGAGTTGGCATTTAATTTTTGGAACTTGAGAGGATTGGCATGAGGGGCACTGGTGGTGGGTTTTGTTGGGTGGGGAACAAAAGCAAGTTTTTTTCTTTGGGCCAATATGACTTGTTGTGCCTCCTTGGAATGTTTAGTTGTTTCCAACCAAGTATGGGGGTGAGCCATTATGACCTAGGCTCATATTTCATCCTTGAGGTCATTGATAAAGCATTCCCTAAAGAAAGCATCTGCCATGCCCTCATTTCATAAATCCAAGTGCTCAAAGGAAGAAATAAAATCTTCCACTGTTCCATATTGTTTCAACTTGGTCAAACTTCCTAAATGGTGGGTGTCCATGTCAAAGTGTTCATACAACTCTGCAACAAACTATGACTAAGAACCATACCCTTGGTGTGAATTTCAACGCCATTTCCACCATTTCCATCGTTCCATATCCAAATAGAGAATTTTGTAACGATGGTCAACTCATCAATGATGCCATATAAGGAGAAATGGTGTTCCATATGAGTGACCCAAGTTGTTGGATCCGAGCCATCAAATTTGTTCCCCTCAAATCTGGGAAGATGGAGGTCTCAAGGTAGGGAGTTGGTGTGTAGAGGTTTGTTGGAGTAAAAACCTTAAGTATAGAGAGGTGGGTCAGAGGAGGAAGGACCCTGCAATTTTTTCATGAATTGTTTGAGCATGGAAGTGACTTTATAGCTATTCCTAGATGTAGTCCATTTTGGAATGAATGGAAGGAATGTCATTATTCACTTTGGCCTGAAGGGAAGTAAGGTCATTATTCAATTTTTTATTGGTTTCTTCTTGGCGGGTGGGAGCCATGAGGGGATGAGGAGTGGGTCCACACAAAAAAAGTAGAAACATGATATATACCACTACAATAAGGGAAATGAGAGGAAACCAATGGGATACGTGGGAAATAAGGGTGTCGAGAAGGGTATGGGTCCATAGGGTAAACAAAAGGGGTTAAAAATGATATGTATCACAACAATCAGGGTGAAAAGGAGAATCCAATGAGATAGGTCTCAAATAAGGCAGCTGGTAGGACCTAGACCTGAATAATACTACAATGTCGAAATGCCCAAATTCTCAATAGAAAAAAATGTGTAGTAATTTCATAACCAAGATGCAATAAGAAAGTTTGCGCGACCAAAATATCCTTTATGTTCCTTGTCTTTTAAATTCCCCTCGGGTTAGCATTTGAGGGTTCTTATGGAAAAGGGTTTTCCCTGTGATATAACTCTCTGATATATGTGCAGGGTCGAACACTAGTACTCAAGCCAATATCTCAGGGAAACAACTAAGGAGGCTTGACATTACCCTTAGTCATACTACCCGATTACCCAGGTACTAGAGAGTATCTTCCCGGGTGTTGTTCTTGGTGGCACTATAGCAGTCAAGTGGCTAATTGGTTGACCTAGGGATGGTTTCCAGAGACCTAGGGGACTCCCAATATACCTACCAGTACATGGGAGTGATGACTGTGTACAAATTATGTCTGATGCAGTACTACTCAAGGGGTACCAATAGCGGTTACAGAGGTTTCCAACAAGGGTGAAGCTTTGGTTTCTAGGCAACCCCATGAATTCGTCTGTTCACCTCCATGTAGTTTTCCCCACCACAATTTTACCCATTGAACGATAGCTCTTTGTGCTTTAAAGATGTCAACAATACATGTCTCTACCCTGGAAAAGGTTTTACCCACAATTCCTACCAAGGAAAGTGATTTGATACGGGTTGTAAGGTACTGAGTGTAATATAATATGCATGAAAAGGAACATTCAACATATATCAATGGAACAACAAATTATTGAGAAGAGAAATACCATAAATAATACATTTATTCAAAGAACAAAATTATCACTTGCCTCTTCGAGGGGACAACGTATAGCATAGCAGAGCTCTATTACAATAATTCTCAAGTCAATCTTTCTCACGCCTCTTACTCTTATTTATACTAATTCTATATTCTAAAGAACATTCTAGAGGAATATCTTTCTAGAAGCGAAAGCTTCTACTAGGTATTCTTACATTGACTTGTTCACATTTATTAAATCAGCCTTATTAACTAATGTCGACCTTTATTACATGGAAAAAAATTTATTCTATCTACATGAAGGGCTAGGGAGGTTAGGTCCCTAAAACTTATACATAACATGGGGTTTGGTCTAGGGATTAACATTCTCCTCCTCTTCAAACAACCATTGTCCTCAACACTTGACTAATCACATGTGTTTTTGCATGAAGAACTCATCTTCCCATGTCGCTTCTTCCACTGGTAGGTTCTTCCATTTGATAAGGTACCATGTAATTTATCGATTTCTTAACTACTTAATCCTTGTTTCAAGGATTGTTTCTAGTTCTAGTATGATTTTCCTTTCTTCATTAATATATGGTAAATAGCTTTGACTGGGATCTTGTTGTCAATTACCTTCTTTCTGCAAGAAACATGGAAGATTGCATGTACATGTGAAGATGGAGGCAACTCCAATTTGTAATCCATACTTCAAATCCTTTGCAAAACCTTATAGGGGCCATAATATTTGGGTGCTAATTTATTTTCCTTCTTGTGTTGCTTGAGAGACATATGTTTATATGGTTGTAGCCTTAGAAATACCCAATCACCCACTTCAAATTCCCTTTCACAACGATGTTGATCGACTTGTTGTTTAATCCTATTTTTTGCCTGTTATCGCACAAGTTGTAGGTTGGGAAAATCCCAAACCAACCACCAATTGGCGACAACTAGGAGGGAACCTACCCATTTTCACCTTAGGCATGTGTCCCAATCACTTTAGAGGTGAGGTAATCACCTCAAGGGGGGAATCCCGATGACCCTAGGGGAAATTGTGACATAAATTGATGAGTATGAGTGGATGTCCCTAGAGGTCAATTCTGTATTATAAGAAGATCTTGAAAATAGTTCTTAGGAAGGTTAGAGGATTTCCAAATGAGTAGAGAGACTTGATGATAGTGAAGTACCTGCCCGAGACACAAGAAAACCAAGTATATGATGCAATATGTTAATTGGACAAGAAATTTAAGCTTCATGTCCCTAATTGCACAAAATATAAGTGATATATATCATCTCAATAAAGATAAAAAAAAAACTCTGCAATATAAAGTGCTAAGCATATGATAAAATAGACAAGAGGGAAGCTAGTGAAAGATAGCTCAACTCACCAATAATTAAGCAATAACTTTAGCAAAAACATTAAGGCTGAAACAAAAGGTTGCTGCGGTGAATTTATCATCCTTATGGCTGAAGCAAACCAAGCATAACAACAGAAAAAATAGCCACTGGAAACCACCTATAACTATCCCAATAGGTGCGCTAGGCTTAGTAGAGGGTTAGGGTAAAGTTAGGGATAAATCCCAGTGTTAGTTTAGGAGTTATTAGGCATTAGGAGGTTAGTTTTCTGCAACCCTAATGGTTGTAGGTTAGTTTTGTAACAACATGAATAAGTTTTGGGTGAAAGGGGACGCCACAAAAGGGCAAGGGAGCCAAAGGCTCAAGGAACACTTTCCCAAAGAAACAACTTTAAAACTTTAAATTTGTATGTTTACCAAGGAAACAATTTATTTCTCCAATGCAACAAATAAATGACTAGTTCCTTCAATAATTGGGTTAATGGAGTCAAGAAAATAAAGAGATAGAGTTACTACCTCTTTGGGGCTGTAAATACTCTTACTGCCCAAGGAAAGTATCTCTAGCTAGGGTTTAGACTAAGAGGGTGTATGCCCTTATACTTCTGTTAGCAAACCCTTGTTAAACCAATAACATGTAAGCATAAAGTGATGGAGACTAAGGTGGGGGTGTATTCCCTTATACTTCCCACCTAGCTCTAGCAAATAACCTTGACTTGAACAATAAATGATAACAACAATGTAAAAACCTTACCAATTCAAGGAAAAAACTAAGGCAAACCACCACAATAGCAAGAGAATAACCTTCCAAGGCTAGCACATCACTTCCATCAACCAAAAATCCAAGAGATAGCCATAAACAAGTGCATAAGAGAGAGAAATAGCCAAAGATAGCAAAGATTTCAGTCTAATGCTTCTCCAAATGGGAGAGTTATGTTATGAAATGAGATCTTATGATTTCTATTTATACAAAATGTCTCCAAAATAATTTTCCCACATAATTTTAGGGTAAACCACAAGACTAGGGGTCAACAACTCTAATATTTCCCCCTTTACACAACCCTAATCTTGCCCCTTTTACAAAATAATATTAAACAATTCACTTAAAATTTACTTTTACACAAAAAGAAACACTAACTTAATGTGATGTCACCCCTTTAGGGGACGTTTTGACACTAGGAACAAGTTGTTGGTGTTGGAGGAGTGTAGTTAGGCTTCCCAAAGCCACATGTCAACCATCCAACTCATTTTCTTCATGGTAAAAGCCTCATTCTCCTCAAAATGTCCTTGTGCCAATGAATGATAACCTCACCACCAAACCTTAGCCCTCCTAGGTGACGTCATGCCTCCAAAGGTGACGTTTTGCCTCTCCTAGGAAAAATGTTTGGCATGTGAGGGCTAGGTTATGTCGTCCACAATGTCTTCTAAGCATTTGAAGGTATGTCTCTTTCATCTGACATGCGAGCCATTCGCATCCACCTATGGGCTTCAATCCCCATGGAATCCCAAGCTAGCTTTGCTCCTCCAAAACGATCCACCAACTAGGTCCCATAAGGACAAATAAGCACACCCTCCAAGAATCTCAAGTCAAAATATCATGATAAGTAAATCAAGTCAATAAATGAGCCACCTAAGCATGCACGAAAAATATTACCCTATCAAATAATTAAGTTTTCAAAGACATTATGCGACTTGCTAAGCTTGGATATGGGAGGGTTGACGAGGTGTCCTATTGGGTAGATCTTTCCCTAGGTCAAGGAGTGTTTCCAAGAGATCCCTCTCTAATCCATGTAAAGTGGATAAGTGGTTAAGGGTCAAGACTCAATGGGCATGGGATTAATTACATACAAGGGGTTGTAATGTCTCATTCATGGGTGCCTTTGTAGAGGGTGTGTGGCACCTTCATTTGCAATGCAATTTTTCCAAGCCATTCATTTTTCCATTCTTTGTTTCTTTCAAAATTTAATGACAATTTGAAGGCCATTGTCCTGGCATGATGTCTAGATAAATGATAATGTCACTCACAAATACCTAGAGAAAATGAGAAGGTTGGCTTGTGATGAGACCCCCTTTCTCTCATCCATGCAACTAAGAGCCATTACCTTGGCTTGGTGACCAAATGATGGTAATGTGATACCACTAGTTATCCATGATCATGATAGGTCGGCTCATGATGGGACCTCCTATCCTCCAACTAAACCTTTAAGCATTCTCAATCATTATTCTTGTGGGTCCCCCTTTTCTTACATATAGGTGTTTCATTTCTTTATTGAGGGATTCTCTGGGAGAAGCATATTGAAGGTTTATATATATGATTTTATATTTTACCCAACAACAATCCCTTTGGACCTTCATCCCCTTCTTCCCATAGAATGAGGGACAACCCCTTCTTGGGTCAATACACCCTAAAGTCCCAAGATATAAGGAAACAAGGGGTTTAAGTGATGAAAAGTGATAAGTATGGTCGGGAACAATGCGATGGCTCTTCAAGGGAATTCCTGGTAGCAAACCCATCCCCAAGGAAGATCACTCACTAGGGCACAATGTCAACCACCAAAGTGAAGCAGGGAAAAAGGCGTATTGTCCAAGCACATGTCATGAAATATAAAGCAATCTAAGATACATCATACTCAAATGCATCAAATATTGAAATGATACTTACCATAATACCTGACTTGTACCTCATGGAGCAAGACCCATTGCCTCTCGGAATCTAGATGGTGTGGTGGATTCCATCTGAAAATATATGACCTCTGTTGTGGTGAGAAGGGTCTCCATCTGTGCAAATTGATACTAGTGGTCATGTAGTCTATAAACACTCCATATATTCAACCTGAGGGCCTCAAGACATAATCTCCTTATTTGTCCCAAAAAATGGGGATAACATCTGGGTCCTACTTGGGGACATGTGCTTGTCGTAGAGTACATGAGAACCGTAGCATCGCCTGGTAGACCCGTGCCTGCCAAAACTCAGATAAAGACATTAGAGCATATAGGGTGGTGCTATCACCCTTAATCCATATATATATAATCCTAAATGAAAACTAATCTAGAAAATAAAATTTTGACATTTTTAAAAAAAATATCTAAACTAAGTATGAAATCAATATGAAAGTAGAGAAAAATGAAATACGAAATGCATCTAAACTAATATGAGCAATCAAGATGCAAAATGTAAGGAAAGAAATATGACCTACCTACTTACCTAGGGCCTCGGGGCCCTGAAGATCAGGTGATGGGTGATGTCATGTGAAGTCATACAACCAGTGCAACCAACTGGTCACCTCATCAAAGTATCTCCCCCTGTTCTTAATCATGTAATACAACAAAGATAATTCAAGCACATCATAATCATGAGTATAAACACACATATAATCGATCATGAAACAAAACTCATGGAGATGGGTGGGAGGGAGGAAATATTGTTGGAAAGAGAAACCATCATCATGATCATCCCACCTAAAAGTGTGTAGCCACGGGCCTGATCAATCCATCTTTGAAGAGGGATACCATATATAGACGACGACTCATCTTCATATTCACTTAGAAAATCACTGCTCCCTGAAGGCTGAGAAAGGACGAGAGATCCTAAGAAAACCCTATGACTTCCCAAACAAGAGGAAATGGGGTAAGGCACAACCTTAGAGAGGAACTCCTCTATCGGACTTAAGAAACGTCTATTCTTTGTTTGCGAACCCCTTACCAAATTATCAAAATGAAAGTACTTCCATTTGGTAGTGTGGACCTTAGACTGGTTTGGGCTAGCCACAACTTGGTGTCTATCAAAATCTGAACATAATGGTTGAAAATCCTCATAGAAAAAAAAATCATCCTCAAAAGGGTATGTATCAAGGGATGACTGAATATCACTCCGTGTATTCCACGAAAAGTCATCTTCGAAGAGGCATAACAAATTTGTAACCATATCATCACCAAGATACCAAATATCTGAATCATACATGCATGAAGACCAATCCTCTAAAGAGGGCATTCCAACCCCCTCTGCATGAAAGCTACACTCAATGTCATAAATGGGGTCTTTATCAATAATGAAGAAAACCACATCCCATTTACGTCTCCCAACCTGTATGAAATCACCAATGTGGTCATCAATTATATCTGATTTTTGTTCCACGAATTCATCAACATCATAGGAGCTGATTACTTCTTCACAAGACTGGATAACCTCATTTTCTTCAAAAGGGAAATAAGATAACAATGTCTCATTCATGTCTTCTGCAAGAGAAACTTCATCGAGATCCCTTTGGCAATTTTATTCATTTCCATAGTCATGGAACAAAGTATCATCAAAGTTTTCAAAATTATTATAACTCATCATGTTCTCTTCTTGATGTGCAAGAGAATCGAATGTCTGGATGTTCTCATCAAGTGGAAGGGAATATACTTCATCTTCATCATATGTCTCATCCAAATATTCTTCATCAGGATTTTCTTCAGGCTTTTCTTCATAAATAGGATCAAATAATTCACCATCTTGATCTTTATCTCTAACGATTTTTTAGACGTCCTCGGGCATGGAGAGAGTTTCATCATCATCTGGGAAGTTTTCCTGGCACCCATACTTCTTGGTCACATCGTCGTATAATGATCTTGTCCCAAAATATGCAATGGCCACTTCCCAGACTTATTTTAGGGTAGGCCTTTCCTCATAATTTTTTATGATGGTGCTATACTCTTACTCTCCCTGTTGACATAACTTAGCCAAAAAGTCCTTGTAAGGAAAATTTTCTATAAGTTTTTCACAAAATATGTCATCTTCTTCTGTGCTTTCCTTGAGGCACTCAAAAATTTCCTTATTTCTTTTGTCAACTTATTGTCTTTCAATTGTTGTTTCAACAAACTCTGGAAGAAGCGTTTCTCTCAAGCCTTCAATATGATCAAGGTCAAAACCATCTCTCGAAAAAGCATCCTCCAGGTCCTAAATTGTATCTTCAAGACTTTGAGCTTCTGGTCCCCAATTTTTAAGGAACTCTCTGATGAGGACTGTCAAATAAGATATACTTATTAGATTGCTAGAATTCTTGATCCAAACCCTTTTTTCATTTCCCAAGGATAGCAGGAACAACTGTAGGCATACATCTTCATGTAGTACATTCACATAGAAGATGCATCTGGTAAACTCAACAATGTGTGCTACGACCAACAATGGATTTCCATCAAACTTTGGGAGGACATCGAATTGGTTTATCAGATACTTGTTTGGATATCCGTCAATAGATTTGAGATCCAAGGCCTTGTATGCTTCATGAAAGCGCCACATAGGCATGTTTCCATTACTTAGGGAAATGCCTCAAAGATGTTGTCAGATGAGCTCAAGGCTCATCAAAGGAGGGAAAGGGGAAAAAGGAAAAATGGGTTCTTGGAAGGTGGATTCGCTAGATGAACTTAAAGGAGAGTTCATCAAGGGTGGAAAGGGAATGTTCCTTGGGTGGAGTCGCTAGGAAAGATAGGGTAAATGATTTGGGATAGCTCACCAAAGTGTCATTAGGGTTCCGAAGAGGATTCAAAATGTTATCGCACAAGTTGTAGGTTGGGAAAATCCCGACCCAACCACCAATTAGCGACAAATAGGAGGGCACCTACCCACTGTCACCTTAGGCAAGTCCCCATCAATTTAGAGGTGAGGTAATCACCTCAAGGGGGGAATCCCAATGAACCTAGGGGGAATTGAGACAAAAATTGATAAGTATGAGTGGATTTCCCTAGATATCAATTCTATATGATAGGAAGATCTTGGAAATAGGTCTTAGGAAGGTTCAAGGATTGCCAAATGAGTTGAGAGACTTGCTAAAAGTGAAGTACCTGGACGAGACACAAGAAAACCAAGTATATGATGAGATATACTTGGAAAAGAAAGTTAAGCTTGTTGTACCTAATTCAATAAATGATAAATGATATATAGAGGCTCAATAAATATAACAAATGTTTCAATGTAAAGTTCTAAGCATATGATAAAATTAACAAGAGGGAAGCTAGTGAAAGCTAGCTCAACTCACCAATAATTAAGCAATAACTTTAGAACAAAAAGTAAGGCTGAAACAAAAGGTTAATGCAGTGAATTTATCATCCTTATGGCTGAAGAAAACCAAGCATGACAGAAGAAAAATCAGCCACTAGAAGCCACCTCTAACTAGCCCAATAGGTGCACTAGGCTTCGTAGAGGGTTAGGGTAAAGTTAGGGCTAAATACTAGGGTTAGTTTAGGAGTTATTAAGCATTAGGAGGTTAGTTTTCTACATCTCTAATGGCTGTAGGTTATTTTTTTAACAACAATAATAAGTTTTGGGTGAAAGGGGATGCCTCAAAGAGGCAAGGGAGCCAAAGGCTCAAGGAACACTTTCCCAAAGAGACAACTTTAAAACTTGAAATTTGTACGTTTACCAAGGCAACAATTTTTTTCTCCAATGCAACAAGTAAATGACTAGTGCCTTCAATAATTGGGTTAATGGAATCAAGCAAAGAAAGAGCTAGAGGTACTACCTCCTCGGGGGTGTAAATCCTCTTACTCCCCAAGGCAAGTATCTCTAGCTAGGGTTTAGGATAAGAGGGTGTATGCCCTTATAATTCTCTTAGAAAACCCTTGTTAAATCAATAACATGTAAGCATAAAGTGATGGAGACTAAGGTGTGGGTGTATTCCCTTATACTTCCCACCTATCTCTAGCAAATAACCTTGACTTGAACAATAAATGATAGCAACTATGTAAAAACCTTACCAATTCAAGGAAAAAGCTAAGATAAACCACCACAATAGAAAGAGAATAGACTTCCAAGGCTAGCGCATCACTTCCATCGACCAATAGTCCAAGAGATATCAATAAACAAGTGCACAAGAGAGAGAACTAGCCAAAGATAACGAAAATTGCAGTCCAATTCTTCTCCAAATGGGAGAGTTATGTTATGAAATGAGATCTTATGATTTCTATTTATACAAAATGTCTCCAAAATAGTTTTTCCACATAAGTTTAGGGTCAAAAACCCTAATATTTCCCCTTTTACAAAATAATATTAAACAATTCACTTAAAATTTACTTTTACACAAAAAAATCCCTAACTTAATGTTATGTCACCCCTTTAGGGGACATTTTGACACTAGGAGCAAGTCGTTGATGTTGGAGGAGTGTAGCTAGGATTCCCAAATCCACATGTCAATCATCCAAGTCATTTTCTTCATGGTCAAAGCCTCATTCTCCTCAAAACATCCTTGTGCCAATGAATGATAACCTCACCACCAAACCCTATCCCTCCTAGGTGATGTCATGCCTCCAAAGGTGATGTTTTGCCTCTCCTAGGAAAAATGTTTGGAATGTGAGGACTAGGTTATGTTGTCCACAATGTATTCTAGGCCTCCTAAGGTATGCATCTCTCATCCAACATGTGGTCCCTTGGCATCCACCTATGGGCTTCAAGCCCCATGGAAGCCCAAGATAGGCTTGTTCCTCCAAAACTATCCACCAACTAGGTCCTACAAAGACAAATAAGCAGGCCCTACAAGGATATCAAGTCAAAATGCCATGATAAGTAAACAAGTCAATAAATGAGCCACCTAATCATGTGCATCAAATATTACCATGTCAAATAATTAAGTGCTCAAATACATTATGCAGCTTTCCAAGCTTGTATATTGGGTAGATCTTCCCCTAGGTCAAGGAGTGTTTCCAATAGATCTCTCTCTAAGCCATGTAAAGTGGATGAAGTGGTCAAGGGTCAAGACTCAATCGGCATGGGTTTCATGACATACAAGGGGTTGTAGTGTCTCATTGATGGGTTCCTTTGTAGAGGGTGTGTGGTACCTTCGTTTGCAATGCAATTTTTCCAAGCCCATCATTTTTCCATTCTTTGTTTCTTTCAAAATTTAGGGACAAGTTGAAGGCCACTCACAAATACCTAGTAGAAATGAGAAGGATGGATCATTATGAGACCCCCTTTCTCTCATCCATGCAACTGAGAGCCATTACCCTATCTTAGTGACCAAATGATGGTAATTTCATACCACTATATGTCCATGATCATGATAAGCCAAATCGTGATGAGATCTCCTATCCTCCAACTAACCCTTTAAGCATTCTTATTCATTATTCTTGTGTGTCTCCCTTTTCTTACAGATAAGCATTTCATTGATTTCTTGGGGGATTCCCTGGGTGAAGCATCTGTAAGGTTTATATATAGGATTTTATATTTTACCCAACAACAATCCCTTTGTACCTTCAACCCCTTCTTCCCATAGAATGAGGGACAACCCATTCTTGGGTCAATACACCCTAAATTCCCAAGAGATAATGAAACAATGGGTTTAAGTGATGAAAAGTGGTAAGTATGGTCCTAATAGAAAACCCATCCCCAAGGAAGGCCACTTACTAGGGCACAATGGCAACCACCAAAGTGAAGTATGGAAAAAGACATAATATCCAAGCATATGTCATGAAATATAAAGTAGTCTAAGATAAATCATACTCAAATGCCTCAAATATTGAAATGACACTTACCATAATACCTGACTTGTACCTCATGGAGCAAGGCCCAATGCCTCTTGGAAGCCAGCTGGTGTGGTGGATGCCATCTGAAAATATACTACCTTTGTGGTGGTGAGAAGGGTCTCCATCTATGCAAATGGATATTGTTGGTCATGTAGTCTGTCGACACTCCATATCTGCAACCTGAGGGCCTCGAGACATAATATCCTTAGTTGTCCCACAAAATGGGGATAACAGTGCCATAACCAAGTTTTCCATCAATAGTTTGAGAACCTCTTGTTGGTGCCCTATGTGGTCCTCTATTGCTTGAACCTTTGCAGACCCTTTCAAGGGTGATGTGATGGATGGAGGATGATATCCATAAAGTGCCAGAAATGGGGACATTTTTTTATGAAGTATGGAAGGATGTGTTGTACCACCATTCTTCCAAGGCTAACCACCTAACCCATTGTGTCTATTTATTAGATGCAAAGCAATGCATATATCCTTCTAGACATTTATTCACATTCTCAATTTTCCCATCGAATTAAGGATGGTAAGATGAGCCATGAGCCAATTGAGTACCCAAACAAGAAAATAATTCATTCAAAAAAATTCAAGTGAAAATTGGATCTATGTCGCTTACAATAATCTTGGGGACTCCATGTATCTTTTGAACTATGTCCATGAATGTTTTAGCTACTATACTTTCTTTAGAAGGATGAGAAAGAGAGAATAAATGGGCATACTTTGTTAGTCGATCAACTACTACCATGATGACATTCTTTCCTTCAGATTTGGGTAAACCTATAATAAAATTCATTGAAACTTTCTCAACGTTGACTTGGTATAGTTGATGGTTGTAGGAAACCTAACATCTTGATTGTCTCCCCCTTATTCTGTTGGTAGACCACAAATTTAGACACAAAATTTTGAACATCAATTTTAAGACCTTCCCCAAAAAAATCCTTTTTGATCTCGTGGTATGTTTTTAGGAATATTGAATGTCCTCCTATAGGATAAGTGTGCAATTCCATAAGGACCTTTTGTTTGATTTGGGAATTATCAAATAAATATAAGTGATCATGATACCATAGAAAGTCATTCTTCCATACAAAATTATCTAATGAACCAAGGTTCTCTTGTAGTTTTTGAATGATCTTGCATACCTCTTGATCTTGCTTCCATTATATCATTGCTTCTTCCACCCAATCAGATTGAGAAATAGAAATAGCACATAATGAACATGCTATTTTTTCTTCTTTATTGGAAAGGGAATCTGCCACAACATATGTTTTCCTTTTTTGTAGATAATTTCAAAGTCAACCTAGAATATTCATAAACTATTTTTGTTTCTCTTCGAAAGATAATCATTACTCCAAGAAGTAATTCAAACTATCATGATTTGTTTTTACTTTGAAGTGTCTTCCTATTAGGTAAGGGCACCATTTTGTAACTAAATGCAGTACAAACAACATTTGTTTTTCATAAATGGTTTTGAGTAAGTTTTTTCCTTTAAGTTGGATGCTTTCTAAGGAAGGATGTCTTCCTTCTTGCATTAAAACTACACCAATTTCATGGCCTGAGGCATCACACTCCACAATAAATATTTTTGTGAAGTCAGGTGTGGCCAGGATAGGAGTTGTACACATAACATCCTTAAGTTTTTCAAAATATTTGGTTGCTTCTTGAGTCCAATAAATTGCTTCCTTCTTTAATAATGTTGTTAGAGGTGATGTTATTTGACCATAGTTCTTGACAAATTGGCGGTAATAACTTGTAAATACGAAGAATCCTCTAATTTTCTTCAAGGTTTTGGGAATTTTCCATTCCCTCATAGATTTAATTTTGTTAGGGTCCACTTTTAATCCTTCATGAGATACAATATGACCCAAATATTCCACTTCTTGAACCCCAAAGGCACGCTTGGAAGGCATTGCATAAAGTTGTTTCTCTTCCAATAGTTGTAATACTCTATCAACATGTTGTATATGCTCTTCCCAAGATTTGTTGTAGATTAGTATGTCATCAAAAAATACTAACAAAATTTTTCAAAGGAGGGGCTTAGAAACAAAATTCATCAAGCATTGAAATGTTGAAAGTGCTTTATTAAGTTCGAATGGCGTAACCAAAAACTCATAATTACCTTCACGTGTTCTAAAATCTATTTTGGGAATGTATTCCCACCTCATTCTAATTTGATGATATCCCAAACAAAGATCCAATTTAGTAAAGAAAATTGCTCCATGTAATTCATCTAATAATTCATCAATGAAAGGAATAATGAACTTATCTTTGATGGTGATTTTTTTGAGCTATCTATAATCTAACACATTTGCCATAAACCATCATTTTTTGTAACCATCACCATTGGTGAAGAGAAATAACTATTTCTAGGTTGAATCATGCCGACTTCTAACATTTCTTGGATCATAATCTCAATATCACTCTTCTGTGCATATGGATACCTATAAGGCCTAATGTTAGGTGGTACACTTCATGGTCGAAAATGAATATCATGGTCATGATATCAAGCAGTTGGAATACCCTTAGGTATTTCTACAAATACCTTGGAATTATTGTTGATAATTATTTGGAGATCCAATGGAGAATAGGATATAGACATTTGAACATCTAGTGAGCATAATTGTGCAATTACACCATGGTGTCCATTTTTGAGTAATTTTGTCATGATATTAGAGGTTATAACCTTATAGGGTTTCCTTGGATACCTCCAAGCTCAATTTCTTGGCCTTCTGATGAAAATATCATGAAAAGATATTGAAAATTAAAGGGCCATTGTTCCCATTTATTATAACCATTGGACCCCTAATACAACATCAACACCACCGATTTGGATGAAAATCATGGGAATATCCAAAAAGTACTCCCCCGTATTGACATTAATACTATGGAACTTCCCAGAACAATTTATGGTACCTCCATATGCAATCATTACTTGAAACTATGGTGGTAGAAATACAAATCAATTGAGATCTTTTGCTAATTTGTAACTGGTGAAGTCATGGGTACTACCAAAATAAATCAACGTTGTTACCTTTTTATTTTTTTATGTATCCTTGTACATTAAGGGTTTTTGGAGTATTGATGTTGTCCAATGTATGACAATATATTGTTGGAGTAGTATCTTCTAGATCTTGATCTTGTGATGGTTCCAATTCTTGAACTTCTTCTTCTTCACAGTGTATGTAGTATAATTTTTTCTCACTGAATTTATTCCCCTTAATTTACTTGCTATCACAATTGAAACATAGTCCCTTTTATCTTCTCTTATCTATTTGTTGTGGTTTCAACTGGCTTGTTGGTTGAGGTACATTTTTCTTATGAACCCCAAAAGGATCTATGCTTCCTTCGTATGCTCCAATGGCAGAGTTGTGTGTAGCTTTATTCTTGGCTTGAATATGACGAGAAAATTGCATAGCTTCCATAATATTTGCAGGATGTCTTAGGAAAAAATCATTTTTAATGTCTTATTTTAATCCACCCATGTAAGATTCCAACAAATGTTCATCACTTATCTCATTCACCCTTGTGGTCAATACTTAAAATTCTGAATTATAATCATCAATATCACCTAAGTGTTTGATTCTTGTCAATTGACTGAAGTAGCAATGTTCCCAAACTTTCCCATATTGTTCTTCTAAGTATCTTGTAAATAAACCCCAAGTATAATGATAAAAGGTGATTTCCTTTTAACTATCCATTGATACCATTGATATGGCTTATTCTCGAAGTTCAAGGTTGTTACATAAATCCTTTGTCTATCATCCATAATATTATGTAGACAAAAATATTGCTCCATTTGGTTCACTTAGGTAAAGACATCTATTCCATCAAACTTAATTAATTCAACCTTGGGAAGGTTCACTCTTTTTGGATACCCTTCATAAATAACTTCATTATTAGAGTTAAACCCCATGGAAAATTCTTATTATTGGAAAGTTGTTCAACCTGAAAACTACCTTTATTTTCATGATTCCCTTTAGGAACCTTATAAATTTAGGTAACCTCTCAATTAAGGCTTCCATAATCTTTTGTTCCATTTTTTCCATATTTCTTTTCATCTCTTATTTTCATCCATCTTCTTTTTCATTTCATTCTTATTTTCATCCATCTT
>ML845420.1:21621-47637 GCA_009831015.1 Picea engelmannii | reverse complement strand
AGAAATATGTACCTGATGCTAATCATGTTATCGATTGGAATGTGATTCAGGTGGAACCAGAGGGTGTCCTGCAAGTGCATCCTGTGCGCATATTGGACAGGAAAAGAAAACAGCTCCGGAATCGAGCTATAGAACTTGTAAAGTTCCAGTGGACCTGGTACGGTCCTGAGGACGCGACATGGGAGCATGAAGAGGTTATGCAGGCAGAGTACCCGCATCTTTTTGAAAATTTTGAAAGGCATGCAGATGTTGTGTAACGCTGCACTGAGGACAGTGCAAAAATAAGGGGAGGGGGATTGTAGTGTCCCCAAGGCTGAGCCCCATTGTAAAGCATGTCTTAAAAGAAATTGTAATTATGTTTTATAGGCTGGTGAGACAAGTTTTGTATAACTGGTAGGCTTGTGTGTTTGTTAGGCCAGAGAGCCTAAGTGTTGAAGGCCAAGAGCCTACTGATGTACTTGTATGTATGTAGAATGATCAATAAAATATAAACACCGCCAGGTGCAAATCGACCACGATGAATGAGTGAAGGGGGACTAGGCGTCCACAGAATAGGCAAGGAATTACGGGCTGGAGGTGGGAAAAAGGGGCTAAGTGTTGAGCCTAGAGGGCTTAAGCCTTGGGAATAATATTTTAATATTATTCCAAAAGAGAAATGCATTATATGTTGTAACCTAAGTCCTTGTTGGTAGGACATGTGATTTCCAAACGGTGGAAGGCACGCACGTTGCAGGAACGCGTGCAGTTGCATGGGTGACAAGTGTCAACCCTGGCCATGCAATAAAAGGTTGAGATGAGCCGTGTTGGGGGTTCCTCCTCAAGGGGACTCAGGGATTGTCAGAAGGGAAGAGTCTGACTCTTGCAGAAAAACCCTCGTACATCCTCTGAAACCATCCGGAACCTGCATTGACCCTTGCGTGGATTGTATGTCACGCATTCCCGACATCCGAGCGTGAGTCTATCCTGGGTAGGGCGGATGGGGAAACTACCATTCTGCCGGGGTGGGGAGAGTCTGGGTAATTTCCCTACGGAAAATTGCTTCTCGGGAAAATTCTGAAAATGAACACCGTGAGATCATCCTGTGACTGTTGAACCAGTTTGGGGAAAGCCTATGTCTGTTTTCCCCGTGGGTTGTTGTGACCATGCAGTAATGGACTGCGTGTGGCTTGTTGGCCTGTGAGCGACTCCTCTAGGTGAGAGAGTGCGCAGAGGGAGGAGAGAACTCCTGGAAGGAACCCTGTAGCTGCCATAGAGCCCGGAGACTTCCGGTCTGGCCTATCCCTGTAACCCAAGGTAAGGGAGACTGGCAGCCAAAGGACTGTCCAGGTGACAGAGAAGGTGCACTCTCCTGGGGTGGAACAGGCATGTGGGGAATGAGGGTCTGTGGGCAGTGAGCGAGTGAGATTCCTGGGAGAGATTTCTTCCTGGAGGTTGTGTATGACTGGCCTCCCTGTAACCTCGGCCTAGCCTAGGATTCCTTGCCTTGGGGTGAAGCTTGGTCCCATCTCGGGGGTGACCCACTGTTGAGCTGATGAACAGTGTGGTCTAAGGCTGGGAGGTTCGTGGAAGGCCTGCACTTGGTTGGGGATTTCTACAGTTGTTAAAAGATAAGTATCTGAATTATGCTTTGATCATGTTTTGCATGACTGAGTTGTTTATGTATCATGTTTTCTGCTGTGTATATGAATTAAATGATAAGGCTAAATGCTTGTTGAATATAGCAGTAATTCATATGTTTACTCTGATTTAAATGTGTTAATTGTGTTAAATGCATGTGTTTATACCGGCCTGTGTTTATAACCAAGCTTAAGTGTATACCGATTGCTATATTGTGCGTTATAAGCCGCGGTCTAGCTAAAGGTACACTACATCTATTGTTTGACACTAAAGATTTAGTGCTTTTATGCCTAGATTTGGTATAGTTTGTCTAGAGAAATGTGAATCATGGTGGAGTGCTAGTGACTTCATGCAAAGATTGTCCAATAGATATAAAGTACAAGATCATGGGTTTTTTTATTACCAAGTGTGGTGATTTTGGGGTAGATAAACACTCTACATAGTTGATTTGGTGATGAACGATTTGTCAATCACAAACAAATCTGTTAATGAAGAGCATAATCCATGGAGCATGTGACTAATTAAATGTCATTGCAAGTTCATGTTGTGCCATGGAAAAATGCCTTGTTGGGGAGGCCATCACAATGCATATAATGACATTTTACTATGGAGAAAGTCACCAAAGGATTAATATATTCCATGGAATTGACAAATTGTAGCTCTGTGATAGATGCCATGTGTGTTCATTGGATATCCATTGTAGTAAAACCCTTTCTCGTGGTAGTGGTGAGCTTGATTTCTACTTTGTGTGATGAGTGATCAATCGTGCATGAGAGTATCTAGTAATGTGAAGATGTTGGCAATCCTTTTAACCCCTAATTTAGTTGTTGGGTTTGTGGAGGTGCACTGACAATATGTGGGGGGCGGATGGAAAATATGATGTGTGGGTATCTTCCAAGTGTCCTCAAATTGTGTCATAGTGGAAGGCTTGCAGTCCCATGACAATTCCTATTTCTAGTTGGGTAAAATCATGAAAGTGGAAAAGGCACTCCTTTGAGAATTAGGATGGCATTCAATTCAGATTGATAGAAAAAACATGGGTGAGGTGACAAGGAATGCCTTGTTTTGGGATTTGAAATCAAAGAATGAAGTTTTGTGTTAATAACCATAGCATGGAAAGCATAAGGTATAAGTGGTTTTAGTATTTTGTCCCTATATCTCTCTTGGTGTATTTGTTATTTGTGGTCAAAGGATCCTTAGGATGTGATTATTTTTTCCATGTGGAATGTTATGGAATAGAACATGTATGATCATGTTGGAAAATATGTTGTGTAGAGGCCTATGATGGAAAGCACCAAGAACGACATCATGAGGATTGATGATGATGCAACGATGTCACACAGATAGATAGGATGAAGAAGTACTTTGATAGGATGTACTCTGTGTTGGACTACGATTGTCATTAGACCAAAAGTCGTAGGTGTTAGTCTCTGTTATCTCCCCAAATAAATCAATTGAGATTTTTCATTTTAGGCGATAGGATGTCTTTTAAAAAAAATACTTTTTAAATTTTTTTAAAGCTCTTTTCTCAAAGCTTTACGCATGTAATAAAGTTAAAATAAACTTTTGTTTAGTTTTTATTTGATCTAATTCAAATCTCAGGCTTTGGTGGCTTAGGCTAACATTTCGATTGTTCATTAGCCACCGAAAGCCTTAGCTTTCGGTAGCTTAAACAAAGGAATTCATGGCTATTTTAGCCACCGAAATTGCAGAAGTGGGGAAAGAGTCAGCATGCCCTTTCACACGTTTCAACCGTCGGGTTTGAAGTTTTATAATTGCAATAAGCTGTCGAAAAGACAGGAGAACGAACCGTTCACGATCGGGAGCTGATCTCTGTATGATATAAGCGAATCTTTTCAGATTGTTGTATCATCAAGCCATATGATTACGTACCCTCCATCATTACATTTATCGACCATGATTGTTGCAAATCACCAACTGTTCTACCGCATCCCTTGTAATCAGTGCCAGGTTCTAAAGTTCGCCTCAGTTTTCTCATTTTTGTCACAGCTGAGCCGACTCTCCCTAACTCTACACAGTGTAACTCTCCCCCGAAATCCGTTCCTTCGATCACAGGTGTGCGGAAGCATTGTTGCAAATGAATAAAGGAGCATCAACCCTGAGGAAAGAACTCGACGACATCAGTTACTTGGAATCACACCCGGAGGTATGTCAATTGTTCAAGGATGCAGGGTGTTATAATTTTTGCAAAAAATTACAAAGTTCTCATCAGCAGGTGGCAGAGGCCTTTGCCCTCACTTTCGATGGAAAGAAAGCAATCATAGGTCGGGATGAATTCGAGATAGATGAAGCCCTCATAGTTGAAGTGACAGAGCTTCCCAGGACTGGTGAAAAATGGTTTAAAACTATTGTCACTAAGAATGTTGAATTTAGGTCTTATTTGAAACCAGAACACAGGGGTTTGATATGGAAGAAAGACATTCCTGTGTCATTCCTTGAAGAGAAATGGCAGCAGTTACTAAAAGCCATAATGGTTTATATAACTTGTGAAGGGCGATATAACAGAGTGATGATTTACCATTTTAAACTCATAAATCATTTGACTGGTAGAAACCCACTCAATCTGTCCTATTTTCTCCATAGAATCTTATCCAAAATGGTTCATCAAGTCAAGGCCAAGCCCAATAAAGTTGCAGGTAGATTATCCCACCACAGTCTCATTAAACTTTTGGTTTGTGAGTTGTTGCAAAGAAGAGGCAAAGAGTGGAATTACTTCTTGTTCTGGAATGATTTCCAGACTGAGGTACAACCAGAGGGTAAAAAGAGTCCTCATTCCAAGAAGTCTTCTACTCCCAAAATCGTTAGAGTTAGGATCCATGAGAAGGGGTTAACCCATATCATGAAACTTGTGGGAAGCATTAAACCCAATGTCCAACAATCTCCCCCCCTAGTGCGTGTCAGGCGAGTTTCGAACTCGAGACCTGTCACTCTAACACCATTTGTTGGAATACGATTATCGTTCGACCGAAACTCACTGGTGTTAGTCTCCACCACAATCGTCGAAGTTAGGATCCTCAAGAGGGGGTTAACCCATGTCACAAAACTCGCAAGAAGCGTTGAACCCAATTTCCAACACTCGCTTTATGTAATTGTATTTGAAGTATGAGCAATGCTCCAATAGTAATTATTTTTGGAGGTAATCATATGTAAATGGGAATACGAATGTAAGACCTTGTATAGGCATGCATACCCCTGGTTTGTTGGATCACCGATGTAAGGTCTAGAGGTAGATTCAAGTGATAGGATTAAAGGGGCATATTGTATTGCCATTTAATAATGTTTGAGAGGGTAGGTGTTTATCCCAAATCAAGTTCAAAGGGGGGAACATAGGGTTAATATTGAATTGGTCATAAAGTAATTAAGATAACCTTGATTCAGTCAATGATGGGTCTACCATTGGTAGTTTATGGGCCCAACCTTGATTCAGTCAATGATGGTTCTACCATTAGTAGTTTATGGGCCCATGGTATTTACTTGTGGTATTTCATGTAATAAAGCCTATTTTAAAGTTGTGGTATACTCCATTGTAAGATGCCTCAAGGTATAGGCCTCAAGAGTTGGACTATTGGCCTATATAGGCTCGGGTGGCTAGTGTAGTCTTGAAATGCATAGTGTAGGCTTGATTTGGTCTAGATAACCAAGCAAAAAGCAACTCACTACAGATTATTTATGTTAAGAACACAACTCTAAAAGTGTATCGTAACCATTATTTATATTTTAACAATACATTAAGCTAACATTGAGGAGTAAAGTTTTACTCCAAAAATGATTTTTTCCCATAAAATCATTATGAAATGTTTTATTTTTTTCATGTGTTTTTTCCTTATCATTTACCACTATTAAATTTTTTGACAATTTCTCTTAGAACCATCTCATTTCTTCTCAAAATTTTGGAATTTCAATATAATAAAATAATTATAAACTATACAATATTTTTACTTTAAGATTTACAATATTTAATAATGCATCAAACCCCATAAGCATGTTTCGAATGCACGTGAGGAACATGGCAATTGTTCACAAAAAAAAGAATATGGCAGGGTGAAGTTTAGCAATTGTACATTTAAATTTAAATTACAAATAAAATAACAATAATATTTATGACATACTTTATCTTTTATATTAATGTATTTTGTGTTAATTACAACTTAATCCATATAAATTAATAATATTAATCATAAAACATTTTTTTTCCTTGGACAAAAGATTTTATATTTCTAGAAGAAATATACATGTTACAATCCATAAATGTTCGGTCAGTTTAGACCATATTCAGAGACTATAACAAAAAACAACCTCTAGGAGTCAAAATGGGCCAATATCTTACCTAAACACTTTACATACCATCATTACAAATTCTGATAATATGTCAATACAAAGCATCCTACAACCATATTTACATGGCTTCCACCTCTTCACCATCTATATATTCGTAGTAGTCCAGAGCTCCCACAAGCAAGGATAGGGCCTCCTTGGAGAGCTCATCATCTATTGAGTTTAACTCGCAAAGAATGTGATTAAAGGACAGACACTCGAAAGACATGAAAGCTAGTTGATGTCCCATTTGATTGGTTCTACACTGATGTCTTGAGATGCGTTTTTTTGTCTTTCCTAGTCAATGACTAGTTTTGAATCCCCCAAGCCCTGAAGATTTCTTACATCTTTCCTTTTTACTATTTCAAGTAGAGTCCATAGGGTTGTATATTCGGATTTGTTATTGGAACCTTCACTTGGAGCATATCTAATAAAAAAATAATGTTTCTAAGTGATATATAAAACAACACCAACACCACAATTTGGAGGATTCCCTTGGTTGGACCCATAGAAGAAGCCCCAAGGCACCTCGTAATCTAATGAAGGAATTATCACCAACTTGGGAGAATTCTCCTTCAAAGAGGCCTTAAATTATGTTGCTTGAGAAATCGTTACAGTCGTTGTTACTTCTGGCGGGATAAATTTATCATTGAAAATCTTGTTGTTCCTGGCACACCATATATTGGAAATAAGTAAACTAGGCAGGCATGTATATAAATTAATTGTTCGATCCTACAACCAGGCCTTGAAACATTCCACCAAATTTTCCTTGTTCCAATCCGTTCTCACTTTAAATTTCTCTTTAACCATTGACAACACATGGGATGCATAAGGACATGAAATAAACAGATGTGAGATAGATTAAACATCATTTTTTCATAAAGCACACCAGTTAGGACCATTCCATCCTCTCCTGACGATATTTTCCCAAGTTAAAAACTTATTATTGAGGGCAAGCCACATCGTAATTTTTCATCTTGGTGGGGCTTTGATTTTCCAAATCAAATCCCATCACCATTTCTTGGGTCCTTCAAAAGTGTTTCCATGCCATGCTTTGTACCCCAGTTTTTCTGTGAAGCTACCATTCTTTGGGTTTTTGGACCAAGCAAGAGTGTCAACAGTGTTTTCATTTAAACGAATATTATTTTCAACAAGTATGTTCGTAAACCCTCCCCATTCGTCGATGAGGACTCTATCTAGGAAGATATTCTCAGCAAAAATCCAACTAATTTGGCCCCTGGCTTGTGGGAGGCCTATGCAAGCATCAACTAAAACCTAGATACCCCTATCTCTCAGGGTGCGTATCAAGGGATTGGAGAGAAGAAAGGAGTTTACAACGCCCAACTAAAGGTCCTCCCCTAATATTACACTCTTACCATCACCAATTTTCCAAATGGTCCAGGTTCCTACCATTGGGAAGGAATTAACCAAATCCTTCCACACGATGAAGCCTTTGGAGGATTTTTGTGGAATGTGGAACCATTCATCTACCATCAAATTTGAGAAGTATTTGGAGATCATCCCTGAGACCATAGAGAGTTCCCCTAGGTTAAAAAAAAAAATTGTTGGACAAAGCCTTCGCAAAGGAGGTAATTTCCTTGAGACCCCAACCACCTATCTCTTTGGGTTGAGCGATCATAGACCATTTTGCAAGGGAGATACCTCCAGATTTCTTCTGGCCTAACCAAAGGTAGTGAAAACTCTGCTTGCGAATATTAGATTAGATCCCTTTTGGTATGGTTGTAATTGAGTTCTAGTACACATGTATACTTTCCAAAATTGTTTTAAGGACAACCAGATTTCCTCCTTTCTAGAGAAGTCTGGTAACCCATATAGAAATTCTAGCTTCAATATTATTTATGAGCCATCCCAGTCTGCTCGTATATATTTGACAGGTTTTAAAAAGAAACCAAAATATTTAAATCCTTCTTCCAAATTTTTATGAGGGGTCGGAATAATATTTCCTAAAAATTCTACTTCTTCCTCCAGACAGTTGTTTAGGATAAGACGTGATTTCCTCAGGTTACAAACTGTACCAATTGCTTTACAGAAGTCATCCAAAATTTATTTTATCTCTCTCGGGTCACGGATGGAAATCGAAACACTACATATGATGTCGTCCACAAAAAGTAGATGTGAAATTGCCTCACTTTCTGAAACCATCACTCCTCTAATCCAACCTTTTGATTTGGATTCCTTAATTAGTTTACTTAGAACCTCAATTATGATAAGGAAAAGAAAAGGGGAGAGGGGCATCCTTGATGCAGGTCCCGAGAGGCTTTAAAGAAACATGAAGGGGATTCGTTGATGAGAACAACAAAGGAGGCATTATGAATACACCCCATGATCCAATTCACCATTTTCAGACGCATGCCTAGTTGTATCAGTACTATCCATAAAAATGTCCAATCCACTCTATCATAGGATTTCAATAAATCAAGTTTAAGGATGGTCGCTTTTAGGTTTTTCTTTTTCACTGAGTGCAGGACCTCATGTGCTAAGGCTACCACATCGTGAATTTGGTAGTTTTTTAGGAACCCAAAATGTTCTTCCCCGATGATCTCCGACAGTATGGGCCTGCAATCACAATTATTTTGGATATTAATTTGTAAATCACATTACAATAGGAAATGGGCCTGAAACCATCAAAGGACAAGTTGTCCTACTTTTTAGTGATTAAGCAAAGGAAGGTGGAATTGAAAGTCTCGATCACTTTACCACTTCTCTATGATTCACTTATCATCAATAGCAAATCATCCTTAATCAAGTCGTAAAAGGTCTTAAAGAATTCCACCATAAACTTGTTCGGACCAAGAATTTTACCACTTTGCATTGAAGAGAGAGCAACCCATATTTATTCATAGGAGACTTCTATTCGATTTTCATTAATTTTGTTAACATTAGATTTACCATAACATTTTTATCTTCTTTTAACATTCCATAATCATATAATGAAATATATAAGAAACATATAAACAAGCATAAGAAGACACAAATATTTTTCCTAGGAAAACCCCAAACCCGGGGAAAAACCCAACCAACTCTACTTAGAGAGAATATTCCAATACAACCATGAACAAGATCTATTCACAAGAGAAAACCAACAATGAAGAAACCCTGATAAAAAATACTTATCTCTTCTTCTTGTAAAACCCTAGTGAGGGTAGACAATTGAGTAGGACCATAGAACTGGCGCAAGATAGGAGCATCACTAGAGAAATATGGCACACCACATAACTGGCATAATTGGCAATTGGTAACTGCAACTACAACTGCAAATGTAATTACAACTGCAACTGTAACTGCAACTGGGTAGCACCACACAACCTTAGCGCAATTCTTCCAGAGGTAGCGCACAAGAGAAACCACCAATAGCCACCAAGAATATCCTTCCCCAAGTAGGGCGCACTCTCCAAGAGAACCAAAAACCAAAAATAGAAAAACTGTTGCAACTTCCTAATGTGCACTGCAGAAGGAGAATTGTGTGTCTGTACAAATGAAATGATCAGGCCCTATATTTATACTAATCTGGGCACTTGTCTGGGGCCGAATTCTTATTTTGGGTCTTCACATTTACTTTATTATTTTTGTGGGCCGACTTCTATTCCTGGAAATTATATTTCCACTGTAATTATTTCTTGTGGGTCGACTTCTCTTCTTGGAAATTATATTTCCACTTTAATTATTTCCTATGGGATGAATTCTCTTATGTGGTCTTCTATTTCACTTTATTCTTTTATGGGGTGTTCTTCAATTGTTCAATGGTATTCCTTTGACTTCTTGGAATCTTCTTCTTCTCTAAGAAAAATTGTCCAGGAGGGAATACCTCCTGCAACTACCAAAACATCAACACTCTAGGAGGGAATACCTCTCGCAACCCAAAAATCATAATCAACTTCATCTATTCTAAAGGATGTTTTGGGAATGTCTTCCTACCTCATTTTGATTTACTAATATCTCGAACAAAGATCCAACTTAGTAAATAATTTTTCTACATGCAATTCAACTAATAATTGATCAATGACAAGAATAGGAAACTTATCTTTGGTGTTCATTTTGTTGAGTTTTCTATAATATGGACAAATACACCATGAACCATTCTTCTTCGTAACCATCACTATTGGTGAAGAGAAAGAACTTTGGCTAGGTTGAATGATGTCAGACTCTAACATTTATTGGATCATATGTTCGATCTCACTCTTCTTTGCATATGGATACCTGTAAGACCTAATGTTAGGTGGTACACTTCTAGGTTGCAAATGAATAGCATGATCATGATCTCAAGTAGGTGGAAGACACTTAGGCATATCTCCAAATACCTTGGAATAGTTGTTTATAACCATTTGGAGATATAGTAGAGTAGAGGATATATATGTTTGAACATCTAGTGAGAAAAATTATACCACGACAACCCTTTTTGAGTAATTTTGTCATGCTATTAGAGCTTATCACCTTAGAGTGTTTCCCTTGGATACCTATAAGATTAATTTCCTTACCTTGTGAGGAAAATCTCATGAAAAGATATTGAAAATTAAGGGTCATTGTTCCCAATGATTGTAACCACTAGATCCTTGATACAACATTAGCACCACCCATTTGGATGTAAATCATGGGACTATCCAAAAAACAATCCCCCCCTGTTGACTTTAATACTATGGCACTTCCCAGAAAAATTGATAGTATCTCCATCTGTAATCATTACTTGAAACTCTGGTGCTATAAATACAAAGCAATTGAGATCTTCTGATAATTTGTAATTGATGAAGTTATGGGTACTATCATAATCAATCAAAATTGTTACCTTTATATTTTTTATGTATCCTTGTATCTTGAGGGTTTGTGTAGTACTGATGTGAGCCAATGCATGACAAGAAATCATTGGAGTAGTCTCTTATAGCTCTTGATATTGTGATGGTTGCAATTCTTGATCTTCTTCCTCTTCACAGTCTATGTATAATAAGTTCTTATCCCCGCATTTATGCCCCTTTTGTACTTGTTGTCACAATTGAAACATAGTCCCTTTTCTCTTCTTTCATCCATTTGTTGAGGTGTCCACCTTGTCGGCTGAGTGAGTTTAGGAGAGGGAACATGGTGCTCTCTATAGTTTCTAGTGACCACCCTTCTAGTAGCCATATTTGTTTTTCCACTTTCCTTGCCACACTAAAAAAATTCTCTAGGGATTTAGGTTCGAAAGACACACCTCACATTGAATGTTCTCATATAAGGTGCCCATAAAAAGATCTAACAAATTATCCTTAGGAATGTTTCTTACCCTCAGACTGAGCTTTTGGAATTGTTGAATGTGATATGTAATTGGACCTTTTTGTTGAAGATTTATCAACTGACTAAAGAATGTGTTGCTCTTAATACCCCCATAATGTGATCTCAATTCATCTGTAAAAATGGACCAAGAGATAATATAATTATTTTTTCTTTCACAAAGCCATTGATACCAAACAAATTGATAATTTTATAAATAGAAGTATGCAATAGGTATATTTTGTAATCTTGGAACTTGGTGTATATCAAAGTATTTCTCCATCTGGAATATCCATGTTATATGATCTTTACCATCAAACTTCCTCATATCAATCTTTGGAACGAAGTAGTTCCTTGGTGTTGCATTGAAACCTTGATGATGTGGATATTGAAGTGATGAATAATCATGATTATGGAACTCAATCTTTATTTCCTCTAGATTTTCATGATTTCCTTGCATTTTGATATCTCCTTTAGGGAGTCTCTCATCTAGAGCATGTAAGATCATGAAAGACATGGAATTTTGCAATTATAACATTTTTTTTCCATATGTTCCCAATTTTCATCAATCTTCTTTTCCACCTCTTTCCTACTTTCATCCATCTTCTTTTTCACCTCATCCATTTTATTTTCCACTGCATCCATCTTATTTTCCACCCCATGCATCTTCTTTTGCACCTTTCCAATTTGATGAAAGATTTATTCTCTTTCTTCTTAAGTCATGGTTGAACTCTCTAGAGGTTTAGTTAGTGAAATATATTTTGGAGGAACCTTTGCATCCATGCGAGAAAATGATATTTCTCCTCTTTTTCCTCTTTATCACAAATTTTGAATCATCAAAAATAGATCTTCCAATCAAAAGTTATGCTATTTCTAAGTTACGTACCTTTCAAACCCTTAATTTGGAGTATGTCTAAATGACTAACCTTTGTTCTAATATATATATGAACTTTGAACCCTTATGAGTCCAAAATTTTTGCATTTAGTACTTTGATATGAATTCTTATAATTATGAAAATTCCATAGTCTCAACCTTCAGTGATAAAAAAATTATAGCACAAATACTAAAATGGCTTGTTTAAGACTAATTTCAATATTAGTAAAAATCCCCAACTTTCACAAGATACATATCACAAATTATGATGATTCAAATTCTGAAACTTCTTCCACAAGTATTTCATTGTGTCTCCGCAGGATTATGAAAATTTTAGAGTCTAGAACTTCACAAAAATGTTTTTATAGTGAAAATAAAAAGTTGTCTCATTTGAGACTAATTTTAGGACTAGTCAAAACCCTAACTTCCACAGGAGATATCTACGAAACTATAATGAACCAGATCCTGAAAGTTTCTACCACTCGTTCTTTGCTATATTTAGTCAATATCGTAAAAAATTTGTTATCTGAAACCGACCAGAAAAAATGTTATAGCAAAAATCTCAAGATGTCTCATTTAAAATGGATTTCAAGATGAGTAAAAAATCCTATCTTCCAAAGTATAAGGAACCAGAACTTGAAATTGTACCTAAAGTACTTGGATATGTCTCTTGAGCAACCTCAAAATTTTGTGGTTTGAAGCATCCTAGAAAAAAAATTATAGAGAAAATTCCAAGATGACTCGTTTGAAGAAGAAAAACCATAGGATCGATGCTCTGGTAATAAATGTTATGAAACACCACCTTGAGGATGTTAAAACGTCAGTGAATAATATTCTACTTCGAGGGGAAAACCTCCTTTTACAATATATTTAATTTACAGGATGAGATGAGATGATCCTAAGACTATGTCTCACTGATATATATATATATAAGAGACAAAGGGTACAATTATAACGAAAGGGTACAATGAAGGTTTCTAGCCTACATACAAATATAACACTAGAAATGTAATAATCCAATATCTATGGCTTAATAAGAGGTTATATACTTAACATGGGGCTTTATCTAGGGCTTAACAATGATACACTTGTCCCAACATTTTCCCTCTTGTTGTGTACCTTGCAAGAGTATAAGGGAGAATGCATCAAACCATGAGCTAATTGCTATGGGAAATAAGACCCATAGACTCATAACACCATTTGAATTTACTTGTGATCACCAGTTTCATCAATGCATCTGCAACATTTTACAAAGTGTCAACTTTCTCTAGTATCACCTTCCCATCCTCTACTATGTCCCTAATGAATTGGTACCAGATATCTATATCTTTGTCTTTGCATGAAAGGTTGGGTTCTTAGCTAGAAAAATGACACTGTTACTATTACATTAAATCGTAACATTTCTTTGACTTAGCCCTAGTTTTGAACATAGTTTCATAAGACAAATGACATCCTTATGGGAATGGATATCTTCCATATACTTTGACTCTAGAGTGGAAAAAATGACCACAACATGCCAATTGCTCATTCAACTTATTGTTCGACCAAATAATTGAAACATGTATTCACTTGTCGATATCTTTCTATGTACAACCCCTTCCCAATTAGAATCCACATAACCTTGTATATCCATCAAGTGTGGGTCCCCTGAAACACCAATATGACAGAAAATGGAATATTAAAAAGTACCTTGTGAATACTTGAAGGGCCCCTTCATTCTAGCCCAATGTTCATGCCCAAGATTAGCCATGAATCAACTTAAGACTGACATTACTTGGTCAATGCATAGTCTTGTATAAATAATAGTATACATAAAACTACCAATTGCACTAGCATAAGAAACATAAGTCATATCCTCCATCTTGTTGAGTCCACAACACACCCTAAAAAACTTTCAAATTTTGGCTACTACTTTTTTTGGTTTCTTTGATTATCTTAAAAAACATTTTTTTCTTTCTAATTTTGATTGATTTTCACATTGGTTAGTCATTTTTTACCTAACTCCTCTGCATAAGAAAACACCAAAAAATTCTAAGTCCTTTAAGTTCTTTTACTTAGTTTTCTATTGTTCATTGGGGACTTTTGAAACTTTTATTGGAAATGATTTTTTTTATGATCACAAATGAAAAGTTCAAAAGTTCGTTGTTGAAATGTAACAACCCTAAGTAATTAATCAATTGTCATGATTCAAATAATTGTTTAATTTATATTAGTTTAATTAATTAATTAATTAATTGTCTTGATTAAATATTTGTTTAATGTATATTAGTTTAATCAATTAATCAATTAATAATCATGATTAAAGATTGTTTAAGGAATATTGGTTTAATAAATTAATAATTTTCATTTTGAGACTTAGTGTATCAGTAGATGACCATTAACGAAAAGGGGATAAGATGGTTGACACTTAATGGAGGGATAAGGTGGGTGAGACTTAATGAAGAGAGAAGGCAATGAATAAGAAGGGAGGGAAAGTAGGATAAGAAGGAGGGGGGGGAAACACTCGGGAGGACTTTTGGGGGTTTGGGGGGAACATTATTTTCATACCAGAGGACTGTGTTACTAGTTTTTGGCTGGGGGGGGAACTTGCTGGAGGATTTTATTACTAGTTTTGCTTGAGGAGCTAGTTGGAGGTCTGCCACAGGGGCACCTGTTGCTGGGAGTTTTGGGCTCGGGGGGCCAGGAAACCGCAAGGATTCCTGGAGCTAGGGAGACGGAGAGACTCTGTTCCTAGCTGGTTGGGAGGAAAAGATTCAGTTTTCAGGCAGTTTCAAGCAGTTAGCAACAACAAGAAAGAAAGGGACAAACTTCTTCTTCGAGAGGTATTTTTCCAGTATTAATTTTGTTCTGAATGAAAGTTATGATATGTATCTATGTATTGAAATTGTGTAATATGTTGTGTAATCTGTTTTGTGACTATTTTGGACTATTTTGGACTGTATAAATTGATAATTTGACATTTAACTGATTAATTTGGTAGAACTTCATCATAAATTAGATAGATTTGTTGTAATGCAAACATAAATAGAAATTATATGTCATGTTCAAGAAAAGAAAAGTAATTTAGATTACAAATTTACCATTTAACTTTGAAGCCCTAATGAAGGGCTTTTACATGAAAATTCCAAAAGTTCATCGATGAGAAGTGTAGCGTGAAAGTTTTTATTTCCCTCGATAAAATAGGTTATCCTAGTTGAACCTATTTTATTATTCTAAGAACACATTTTCTATCAGTATAATTTGATTATGTTCTTAGTTTCTTTATATCATCTGTCCAACAATCAATGATCAATTGCAGAGTTCAAAGGCTCTAACCCCACTTGTATTTCTTATACAACATTGTTGTTAGCTCAACTTGTAGATATGATTTAACATTCATTCTTTTCCAATTTCAAATGAATGATTTGTTGGTTATAACAAATTAAGAATTTGAAACTTGTAAATTTTGTTTTCAAAGAAAAAAAAACTTAAACTTCTCCAAAATATCAATGGAAATTTCATTTTGAAGTTATTTTAAGTTAGGAATACAAAAGTTTCTACATTTTGATAAGGTATGATTTGTAATGTTTGAATTCTTCTTTCTTCTAGAGACAATGCCTCCAAGAAGGTCTTCCTCCATAATGCCTAAGAAGTCCCCTAAAGGGAAAAATCTTGTGGAGCACTTAGAAAAGTCACAATAAGGACCCATTGAAGTTGAAACCTCTCAAGAAGAATACAATCTAGTCACTCAAATACCTAGGCCTAAGACAAAACCAATGATACCTACTCATAAAGATATCAATGCTCACATAGGTCCTCAACTCCCTTTCCTGTGATGGGAAGAATTGTATAGGAAATTTCATGCAGAAGACTACAATGAGGTAGTTCCCCCTGGTAATATTTAGAGGATTGTTGGAAATGATTTAGTCTTCAATGATATAAGGAAATATTGTCTATGTTCTATTGTAGCAAGAAAATTGATCATGCCTTGCTTGAAGGCTCTTGATTGGATATTTAATCATGCAGACATGGAATAGAGGACCATTTTGAATGAGCAGGGTATATGTGTCGGGTCTTACCTACCATTTGAATTAGAAATATATTATAAGATGATACAACTAGAGGTATACATGATCACAAGTTTGTTTGAAAATTTTAACAAAGAACATGACACCAAGAAGATCCTCACTAGCTAGTGGGTGGAAGATAAGAGATTCTTCAAGAAATCAGATGAGATGTAGTCAATCACTAATTGTAGGAACCTTATGTGTATATGGATCTAATAGCTAGGTTGTATGGTGAAAAATATTGTACGCATTTCAAATATGTCTAGTTACCATTGGCCTACATAGTTGTTACTATAGGTCATGTCTTTAATTGGGTAGCGATTCTTTCTCATTATTTAAATAGAATGATACAGAGGGCACAAAAACCCAAAGATAATCAATGAGTGGTGCCCACATTTTACATGGCCTCGTATCTCATGGATTTTATTTGCGCCACCAACATTTTCTTTGGTGTAAACTGCAATTAGCTTATTTATGAGTCTCCGGTGCATGTATATTGTCAATTAATTTGGGAAAACAAATATAAGAAGAATTATGCAATGATATGTGATTTCTTCTTAGATTCTCTCTATTAGCTCACCTTTGACAATGAATGTTCAAGATTGATAAAAATATATATGAATATAACCAGATGCATATGAAATTGGTATATGTAGGAGGAGTACACCTATCTTAGGATCTATGGTATAAACCACATATCCTCATTTGTTTCCTAGGTATGTGCCCAATACACTTGTCTTAGGTGAGATAGCATATCTGAAAATATTGTAGGGTTTCAATGCTTCTTTACTTAAAGAGGTAAACAAGAAAATTTCATTCCTTACAATTTTAGTCTCAGACGTTATAATTTAGCCAATTCGAAGCATTCCAGACAAGAAGAGAATGCTATGTTGGAGTATCAATTTCCCCAAGGTCAGTTTAGAAGACATAATCCATTTGGATTTGTTGCTAAATATTGTGAATTGACTTCCCTTCCCTGGCCATACACTCACGAGAAATGGGAAAGTGAGATCCTATTTGAAAATGTTGTAGATTGCAAAGATGTTCAAAGCAGACTAAAATATATTGACTTCACATCCCTCTATGGCATTACCTCAGATGATCAAATGGAGGAAATCAAGAAAAAATTGGCTGAAATAGAAAGAGAAAAGAAATAATAAGAGCAACAAGGAAGAAATTAGAAATCCATAAGAGTTGAGGAGATAATATTGAAAGAAGAGGCATAGTTGAAAGTAAGAGAATAACACCACATGATACAAACAACAAAAATAAGAATTGATAAAAAACTATTGAATAAGATATAAGGAGGAGGCAAGGTGAAGTGGATGTCAAGATGTTAGAAGATTCCAAAATAATTGCATCCGAGGATGATGCCAAAAAAAAGGATTCAAAGGACTTATAAGAAAAAGAAATATTAGAAGTTGAGGAATAGAGAAGAAAAGAAGAACAATAGAGAAGACAAGAAGAAGAAAATAGAAAACAAGAATAGAGACAACAATAAGAAAATGAGAAAGAAGAAAAGGAAATCAAATACAAGGAAAGGTTAGAAGTTTAGGAAAAGGAAAAACAAGAGGAGGAAAAACAATAAGCATTTCATTATCAAGGAAAGGACAAGGAAAACACTGCTATTGAGACACAACAAACCTCCAATCAAGAAAAACAACAAGGAAAAACAACTCTTGAATAGAAGTCACTGCAACAAACACCACCACCTCTTAGTAGTTTCAATGGTTTAACCATGGAGTATGTTGTCATTCCCAAAGGAGGAGATAAAGGTAAGAAACATGTGCCAGAGAAAGTGCACACTCAAAGAAGTCTAGAGAATATTTTATAATGGGGTGTTCAACCAATTCCAGATCCTCTACAAGAAGTTGTTGACTTGGAGGTGCTTGTTTACAACAAGAGGAAGTAAGAACTAGTAAAAAAAACTTAGAAGAGAAAGAGATTGGAATTCAATACTTATGCCCTATGTACTATTAAATAATAGATGATTAACACAAAGAAAGATAGACTCAACAATCTAACTATTATTTAGAATAACTGTCTCTTATTCTACCATGAACAAGCCTGAGGTTAACACAAAGGATATTTAGATCCTTAGGACACTGATTAACTATCTCTTATGCTACATGAACAAGCTTGAGGTTGACACAAAGGATATTTACATCCTTAGGACACTAATTATCGTGTTGAAAAATCAAGTCAAATGTTATAAGCCTTCACAAAAACATGGTCATTAATTTCATTGAAGAAGTCTTGGAAAATATAAAATTAATGATCAAATAAAAAATGACTTCATTTCCAAAGTGATCGAGCTATAGGAACTAAGCATGCAACTATCCATATTGTATAAAGAAACCCTGATATGGAAATGTCAACAAGGCAAGGTTCAAAACCAACTAAACTATGTAAATAATATTCAAGTGTAGAGGTCAAGAGGATCATTATATTAGGTTGTTGAATATGATTGAGTTGTATGGGATAAAACGAGCCATCAATTAATGGAGCATGACCACCTTTAGTATGGGATAAAACGAGCCATCAATTAATGGAGCATGACCACCTTTAGAATTTTCTAAACATTGAAGTTCATAGATTGACTCATCTTAAGTTTACTTTTCCAAAAATAGAAAAGTACACCAAAATATTTGAGCGTGAAATTCTCATTTTGAAATTACATGGGGAGAAACATGTATTTCCTCATATTAATTTATGTAATGATTTATTTACTCAATAGAGGAGATATGATAAAAAATATATATAAAAAATCCATCTCCCACTTCTCTTGAAGTTTAAGTCAAGAAACAACTTGCTTGAACATTTTTGAACGAACACTTTTATATTATATATATGTAAATTGAAAACTTATAAACGGTGTTTTGTTAATCCATAAGATTTTTCTTGAGGAAAAGACATTTTTTTCTTAGGATTCATTATGGATGGGCTTAATCAATGGATTATTCTACTATTAATTTCTTGCTCATGATGTCTAGTAAGAATTTTTGGTTATGTTCAAGTTATCTTATGTTGTCATTTGAAATGTTCCATTTGTAAAACTATGAAACTTATAAGTTCTTTAATCAATTTGGGATGAATCTGGGTTATTGGTCTCAAGATCAAACATGATCTCGGTCGACATTTCATCAAACTTCCTCAACTTCTTTAGTCATCATTAAAGCATGAATTTCGACCTTCCAAGTTGAATTTATCTCTACAGCCTACAACTTAGATCATCTCTTCAACAATTCTGAGGAAAATTTCGACTTAAATTTGTTAATAAACTTGGGGATTTCACTCAGGGTTCACCAATTTCCCCAAATTCAACACAGATCAAACTTCACCATAATGAATTTACCCAAGATTCATGTTGGTCTTTGACCCATATGAGTTCAGTGTTTCAACCAAATCTCTGATACCACTCAGTAACGCACCCAGCCCCAAGTTGGGTCACACCACTGCTAAAATGACCAAATAAAAATTTATGATACCAATTCTAGATGTGGAAATAACACACAACATGACATTCACACTCATGCAATTGTCCATGCTAATTAAAAACGTAAATGCAATTACTTTAAATGTGCACATAGTCAACTAAGAACATATAGCAACATTCAACGACATAAATGGAAATTCAGATGCATCATTCTACTCCCAACAAGCAACATTAACTAGTATAACTTAGAGTAAAACACATAACATCCATATCAACATTTAAGATAAATAAACAGAACAAATAAGAACACTTATCTTTGTAAGTATGCAACCCATTGCATAGGATGAACGTTCTTCCCAACCATAGACCTGTTGTTCTAGTTTTCAATAGCAATTCACCCCTGAGTTGGGGCTATGAATCCACAAGAGATGGTGGTCTTTAAGGTTGGCTAATGCCCCCCTATAAAAAACCAATTCCCATAGCTAATTCTAGTCCACCAACTCTCTTACCCATAACTTGCACAAGTCAGAGATGGGATCCTCATTCATTGTTCATAGTCCCTCAGGCCTTCCCACTCCCCTACAAGGCTCCAACACAGGTTGGACACAAAATCTCTTTGTCGGGGCTCCAATAATCTACAAATGCAATAGGAATTCTCACAAAAACAAAACACTTGCTTCTCTTGAAAAAATCTTTAACATAGTATTACTCTCAGTCACACAACCTTTCTTCCCATGAAATTACAGCTCCAAAACAACTACCATATAGGCCTACTATGAATGCCTTCAATCTTTAGGACTCAGGACTCCCTTGTTGTCCAAAAGTATGCATGTAAAAGCTACTCTCCATGCAAAAATGTGACTATCTCATTCTCCCCCCTCTACCCATACATACTTTCCTCTCTTTCTCTTTATTGCTTGACTTACACTCTTCCCCAAGGTGATTGTACCCATCCCCCATGCTCTCAATAAATATGGGAGGTGAGTTCTCAAACCCACCATCTTCCATGAATTAAATGATTGGCTTTGGGAACACTCAATCATAAAATGGAAGTTTCATAGTAAGGATAATTAAGAAAGAAAATGGTTTTGAGTTTAATAGACATGGGTAAACTCTTCACCCCTTGGACCTCTTCCCTCTCTTCTGGAAACTAAGCCCCTCAAATATTTGTCCATGTCCATCTACAATTGGAAATACATTTTATTTATTATATTCAATATACATCATTTACATATTACATCACTTGGCCCATTGCCATCACATTTACAATATACATCACTAGTTTTGGGATTAAAAATGGGGATGTTACACTACAAGGATTTTCCTGAAACCCACAAGCTACAAGCCTATATTATTTGGTATCGTGGACTCTTCTTGTCAAAGTATCAAGTTAACAAGCTCCCAGTTCTTCCTGAAAGGTGCAACCCGCAATCCTATCGAAAAAACCTTTGCGGACTTTTCCCTACAGAGTATAAAGTTAACACGCTCGCAGTTCTTCCCGAAATCTGCAAACCACAAGCCTATTAGAAAAACCCTCACTGAGTTTTCCTTGTGGAGTATCAAGTTAACGCACTCATGGTTCTTCCCGAAAGTTGCAACCCGTAAGCCTATCATACCTTTTCCTTGTAGATTTTTCCCATTGAAAAGATCGAGTAACATGTTAAAAGGATTTTCCCGTAAACCATATCCTACAAACCTATAAAAAAAATGACTTGGAATAGCTCTGGTACCATATTGTAACACACATGTCTGCTAACACAAAATTTAAAACTCTCCATACATATAAAATGAACCAAGGGGCAACAGACCCATAATTTAATATGCATCTAACAACATAATAAAAACCCATGAATGCAATTGTTCGAGTAAAACAACATACACACAATATTCATATAAAATCATTTACACAAAGGAATTAACATCATAAACATAACAAAGAACTTATCTGATTATAAAATAACCAACTAGCTACGTATGAAGGATGTTCCTACTAGCTATAGGCTTTCTGTTCATTTTCTCTCAATAGAAAGACACCCCCCAGTTGAGGCTGTGAGTCCAAAAGGATAAATATCCCTCTTGGTTGTCCACTCTCCATAATTAGTAGCCCAAAACCCAGGTTCCACTCCAACAACAATTCCAATCTACCAACTATCTTCCCCACAACCTGTACAACCCAAGGAATGGGATCCCCCTTCACTGCAAACAGTCCCTCGAGACTTCCCACTTCCCTCCAGGGCTCCACTGCACTCAGTTGGACACGAATCTCATAGTTAGGGAATCTAGGAACTCTTAGTTGCTCCAGGAGTGTTCACAACAACCTTCACAAGTCTCTTGACTCATTTCCTCAATAGGAAAATGCTCCACATGCACACAACCCATTTTTACAGGCACACAGACCACATTTCCAAAATAAACATAACCAAACAATGGCTTCTTTCAAGAACAACATGGCTAGTGCTCTTCCCGACACTCAACTCCCCTCTTGTTGCCCAAAAACAACATGTAAAAACTATCATTTTTCCCATACAATTTTTTTTTTTTTCCCAAGTGTTGATGGCCAAAAATGACCTTGATCAAGATTAAGGAGACCACCTAGTCAGGGCCCCAACTAGATCCTTATCCATTTGAAATGGTGCCTATGACTGTTTCAATAGGTCTCCAATTACCCTTGTCCTAAGACTAGCCTAATTTAAAGTTAATCTAATCTAAACTAAATCTTATATGTAAAAAATATATACAATGCCAACTATATGCTAATGTAAGATGTGGTTTGTTGTTATAAAAAGATATAAGAGGAGTTTCCTCCCTCACTTTCCTTGTTGACTTATTATATATATATTTATTAGAGAGATCAGATTTTCCCTCTTGCTATCGATTTACAAGAAAGCAATCCTTCGTTGAAACTAAGGCTCAGCGAGGCCGCAAGATAATTTGCACCTGTGGAAGGAAACTTCAACAAATATAATAAATTAATCTAACTCTAAATCTGGATCTAAATGCACTGAGGCAAATTAAAGAAAACTAATCTAACCCAATATCAAGGAGATAGCTCCCAAATACCCAGTGCAAGTATTAAAGTAAAATAATGAATTTAACATGTTTTTAATGATGAATACCCTACTTCTGAAATAGATCTAACAGTTGGAATTATAAGTACAATACATTCTTTGTTTTAGAGATTTAAAACAATAAAAGATGAATCATTAAAACTTGGAAATAATTCACATAGTTTTTAAAATAGCAAATTAATGAGTAAATAGTTACTCAGAAATTTGTTATAATGGGGGAAAATTTAATAAAATCTGTGGAATCATTGATTTAGATAGCTAATTCAATGAACAAACATTCTCACATTTAACATAAGTGCAAAACATAGAATACTTGGCACATATCTGCCATTAAAAGAATAATATTTGCATTGACAGATAGAAGTATCTGAATACAAATAAAACCTGAAAACCTTTCCTTTATTTTACAATGAATCTCCTCAACAATCTTCCAAAAACCTTGAGCTCTGTCCATTGAAAAAAGGGCTGCAATAGTGCAATATTTCACTCCAGAGACAATGATTGGATTTTGAAAAGCAAATCCCCACAACTCATATCTGATCTGAGTATTTCCTCTGATTTTGAAAAGCTAAATTCTCTTTACAAGAGTGCTCAGAGTATCAAAATCATTATTTATAATTTACCAAAAATCAATCCAAAATGGAGAGCTGTTGAAAGAAGTTTTAGATCCATCTATTTTGGAGCTGCAAATTCTCTTCGCCTTTCCTGTTGGATCAATCTAATTGCTTCATGAATTCTTTGTCTCATCCTTTCCAACAGATCTCCTACAATACCAATCAAAGTCCCAAAATACAAATCAATTGATTTGCTCATCAAAATAACAAAATTGGGAAAACAAACTCTAAAACTAAAATCTCATTAAATAAATAAATTAAAAGAAAATTATGCTTCCCGTTGCTTTCTGTGGAAATTTGATTAGCTTTTGCAAAAATCTGGAAATAAGTTTGCCACAACAGTTTCTCCAAACCAATCAGATTTCTCCAAATTAAAACTCAGGAAACTATTTTTTTTTTGCAATTTCGCAGCCTCCATTTCAACAAAGTTTTTGTGCAATTAAATGTTCATATTTGCTAGAGTTACTGCTTCAATATTATTCTCCCCATAAAGAGATTTCCAACGAGCTCTCACTTGCTCAATTTGGCCCAATAAAACTTAAGTTATGCTCAGTCAAACTCTAAAAACTTGCTGGAAATTTGCATGCGTGGGTATAAGGATTTTAATTTTTTAAATTAATATACAATATCTAAATAAAAATCATTTTAAAAATAAAAAACAAATAAATATATACATAATTATTTTTTAATAAATTATAAAATTGAAACAAATAAATAACAATTTATATTTATATTAAATAACATCAAATTAAAATATCATTTAATAATTAAAAACAAATAAATTATTTCAAATAAATAACAATTTGTTATTTTGCACTTATTAATTCTATTTTTTATAAAAAAAAATAACCTAGATAAAAGTTGTCTCTATAATAATTTAGAACAAGATATTTATAATTTGAAAAATGAAGGTAATATCCTCCTGCTAGGAGACTTTAATGCTAGGACTGCAACTAAACAAGCTACTATTTTAAGTGATGACTCCAACCATAATCCTTTATGGCTAGATGATGACCTTGTTTTATCTAATAGCTACAAAAGAATCTTTGAAGACCTAATTGAGAATTTGTTTGGTATTGAGTTGGTCAAGCTAACCTAATAATTTGCAATGGAGTAATGAAGTGGCCAAACTCCAACCAAATGACATGTATTCATGGGCTAGGTAGTAGTGTTGTAGATTATGTGATATCTGATATCCCCATCTCCAACCAAATAACAACTTTTGACCTTTTAAATGACCATGATCATAAATCTTTAACCCTAACTCTAAAATTCTCCATGCATAAAAACACCACTGAAGAGAATTCTGATAATCAAAGGAATTTGTGCTTTGACAAAAGTAAAGTTGACATTTTCTTAAATGATTTAAATAGTAAATTAAACCTCCTAACTTATAAGGACAACATTAAAGAACTCTATCATAATTTTACAACTACCCTTTCCACTTCTATTAACAAGTTCTCTTTTGAGGTGTCCCATAAAAAGAATAATAGAACAACCAGCCCTTGGTATGATAAAGAATGTAAAATTGCTAGGAAAGCCATTAGGGATGCTTCTAATGAGCCCTTAAAACTCAATAAGATCAATACGTACAAAGCCCTAATTAAAAGGAAAAAAATATACTATATCAATAAAAGCCAAGAGAAACTTTCACAACTACACAAGTTGGATCCTAAGAAGTTCTGGAGCCAAATTCTAAAACGCAATACTAAATAAAATAATAGGATTCCCTTAATGGAATGGAATTCCTACCTTAAAGATCTTTACGAGTTCCCTAATGCCATGGACACCATTCCTATTGTCCCTACAAAGGAAGAAGTTTTTTCTTTAGATGACATAGAGTTCGAGGTTAAGCAGCTCGCAAATGGGAAAGTTGAGGACATTGAAGGCTACCAAGCTGAAATTTTTAAAATCGGAGGGCCAATCCTTATCCCTCACATACACAAGTTCTTCAATTTAGCAGTCAAGCAGGGCTTCCCTAAACCCTGGACGCAAAGCCTCATTGTTCCTATTTTTAAAATGGGGATAAAAATATTCCCTCTAATTATAGGACCATTATGAGTAACCCCATTTTAGCCAAGCTTTATGGAATTATTTTGGAAAAGAAGATTAGCATTTGGCTAGAAAGTCACGGTAAAAGAGCTAAAGGTTGGGCCGGGTTTAGGAGATATCATTCAACTGTGGACCATCTTGTTACCTTTAGGATCATTGCAGAGGAGTTCCGCAATACTAAAACCAATCTTTTTTGTTGTTTTGTTGACTTTAGAAAAGCTTTTGACATGGTTCCTAGGAAAAACCTTTGGAATAGATTGGAAGAAATAAAAGTGTCTCTCGAGTTGAGGGTTGTTGCAATAAGGATGTATGAGAACGTTATTGCTAAGTTTAAAAACACTGAGGGCTGGTCAAAAGAGATTAACTACAATATCGGATTCAAACGAGGTTGTCCCTTGTCCCGTACCCTTTTTGGCATATACATTGATAAGTTAGAAGAATGCTTGGAAAAAGCAGGTTGTGTCGGCCCTACTCTCACTGGTATAGTCATCAATCTTCTTCTTTATCCCGATGATATCGTTCTTATGGCAAGGAGTCCCCATGATCTTGAAAACCAACTAAGAATCCTCAAAGACTTTTGCTCCAATATGGGTATGACTGTTAATACTGATAAGACTAAGGTCATGATTATTAAATCCAATAAGATCCCTTATGATACCTTTGTATATGAAAACAACAACTTGGAGGAAGTGACTTCATACAAATATCTTGGAAT
>ML845420.1:0-10812 GCA_009831015.1 Picea engelmannii | reverse complement strand
GCATCATTTAATAATCTTAACGAACTAAATTACAACAATTCATCAATAAGTCATTGTCACACTTAAAATATCATTAGGAAATCAAAGAGGGTTTTAAGCATGGTAGGACCCAAGTGAGTAAACATAGTGGCATCTCTAATCCCTGATAAGTATTCTCAACTTACATCGAAGCATCCTTCCTTCCTAACCTACTTCCATCTTCCATCATATCCTTTCCTCTGTTGGACTAAGCTGGAGCGTCAACTATATTGACCTAACTCCAGATAGAACTCGTAAGCGGAGGTGTCATACATCTCGACCATGCTTCCCCAACAGGCAACTAGCAGTCGTCATCACACGTCTAGGGGAGCGCGACTTCACACAGCCCTCCCACGACTCTAGGTTTCGGAGGATAAACGGTGGGAAATACCTCCACCCCTCCTCATAGAACTAGGGTCAACGCCCTACATCAAGCCATATTGTGCAACTATTGTTCTTAGAGTCACGTCATCAATAACCACTCTGGGCAAGTTGTGCGTCTTGTCAAAACCACGCTTACCATAGATCATAGTAATATTTCGAATCATAAATTAAATAGTAAGTACAACTTATATCATACAATATCTTCTTGATGTCTACGACATCCCAGTTACCTCAATACTATAGTCATTTGGCTATCACATAGCTCATCATCCTGTAGGTTAGTTCACCAATAACACATATTGATGCAGATACATCACAAATTTATATAAGAATCCATATTTTCATTAACGCTCAATTAAGAAATGTATTCCTATTTACATCATGCATCGCATCTATTATACATTCACATCATAACTTGAATTGGTATACATGTACCAAACTTACCCATTTTAATTTTCATGTTTAAATAATCAAATAACTATCTTTGTCATGAGCATATATCATGTAACATACAAATAGGTCTAGTGGTACACATCTCAATTTCTAACAAAGTCTAACTAACTCCAAACAAATGTTAAACTTTGAATTATTAAGATTAGTAAACAACAATGTTCTAACTACCTAAGGTCAGAATATGGGGTGTTACATTTAACCCCACTAGTCTTCTCTTCATCTACCAAATTAGAGGATTTTATATATGTGGATGGGTATGGGAAGGATTCACATCACATAATGGAGACAACTCATTCCTTTATAAAGATGAGCTTTTGCTAAATGAGTAAAGTCTCAATGTTCCCCATGGTTGATGCACAATAAAAATGACATCTTGATACAAATGAGTTCAGGTAAATGAAGTCGTATTTGAAAGAAAGAGAGTCAATATTTCCCTATAGCTACCAAATTTTGTTGTTGAAAGAGAGTTCCCCCATATAGGTTTTGGGCATACCACTAAATCCAATCCAAAACAAAAATGAAATCAAAGCATTTTAGAGATTGCAAAATAAATAAAATCTAAATATCAAAGTAAAAGGTAAATGAAACAACCATGATCGGAATAAAACTTTTTAACAAGACCTCTTACGAAAACGAGTCTCAAAAAATGAGTGATTTCGAAGAAGGCATATGCACTTTAAGTTGAGATTTTGTTAAGTTGTGTCTTGCAAAGTTGTAATTGATGGGGCTTTTATTCACACCAAAATATTCTAAATCTAGGGAGCAATGATGATTACAATTGTAACGTCCCCAACCACCAATAGGTCGGGCAACGCCACTTCTCGGACGTTTCACTTAGCTCTGATACCATTTTGTTCATGCCACTTATTCATGCAGAAATAATCGTTAAAACATACTGACAATGTATGCATACACATGACATATTCTAACCATAAACAGATTAATGTAGAAATAACAATAAGCCTACACACACAACATAGTTGATATATCCAGGTATTACTCATCAAGTTATAACACATGTACAATTACAAAACATACAATTAACAGAGATTTGGCACTTATCTTTCAATAAATGACCACCAATTGTGTGCAGACCTTCCACAAACCTCCCAGCCTTAGACCGCGTTGCCCATCACGCTCAACAGTGGGTCACCCCCGAGATGGGACTAAACTCCATCAGGCAAGGGATTCCTATGCTTGGCAAGGACAACAAGAAAGTCGCACAGTCAACAGGAAGGATTATTTCCCAGGGCCAGCTCACACTAACAACCTACAACCTCTCATTCCCCACATGCCTATCCCACCCCAGGAAGTGTGCCCCTTCTCTGCTCCACAGTCCTTTGTCTTCCCCACTTCCCTTCCAGGGCTTTAGCAACAGGCCGAACATGAATTCTTTGAGAACTATAGCTGCAGTTGGGCTCCCTCTGGGAAATCACTTCCCCAACAACTTCTCTCACATGGAGAGAGTTGTTTGCTAGCATGACAACCTTCTTCTTCAATCCACGGGACTAACAACCCACCTCTTCAACCACAGGCCTGACAAACTGCTTCTTCAGCCCAGCTTCTAAGTCAACTCCAGTAAGGTTGATGACAACAAAAATTGTTAAGGCACAGCACAACTCAAGCAAGGTACAACTACGTGCATGAATCTCTGGATGAATCGGGAAAGGTGGCAGACTTCCATAGAATCGTAAGGGTCGTGATGAAACTCGAGATTTGCGTCGACGCAAGGATGGGGAGCAACGTCAGGATGGGAAAAGAACCCCCAATGAGTTGGATTTCCCAACTATAACTGCATGCGCCCAGGTCGACACATGTCTTCCTATAGCTGCATGAGTTCCACTTAGCACTCATTCCCTTTCTAGGAACTTAGGATAACATGGCTTATGTCAACCATAGCTTTTGGGAAATAATAATACAATATTATTCCTTTAGAGGTAAGCCCTCTAGCTTATCCCCTATGCCTAGACACTTATCCCCCTTCCTTACCCTAACTAGTGGAGCTTAGTCCCCCATAACTCTTTATTCGTGGTCAATCTACACGTAGTAGTGTAATTTTATTAAAGATATGTGCATTTACATATACAAAAATCAAGTTCATGGCCTTAAGCATCTAAGATCTTCGGCCTAATAAAAATATAATTCTTCAGCTTATAAACACTTGGCTTACCAGCCTATAAACATAATTACAATTCAGCAGGGGCTCGGCCTTAGGGTGTTACAATCCCCTCCCCTTATTTTTGCACTGTTCTCAGTGCAACTTACTTACACACCAACATCAAGATTTCTAAAATCTTCAAAAAGATGTGGGTACTCTTCCTGCATAGAATTTTCATGCTCACATGTTGCATCTTTAGGACCATACCAAGTCCACTGAACTTTTACAAGCCTTATGGCTTGATTCCAGAGCTGCTTGCTTTTATGATCTAGTATATGCATCGGATGCACCTGAAAAGCACTTTCCTACTCCACCTGAATCACATTCCATACAATAACATGATTAGCATCAGGTACATATTTCTTAAGCAATGACACATAAAATACATTATGTATAGACATGCATGCAAACATTGTGAGCCTATATGCTACTAGACCAATCCTCTCTAGGATTTCAAACAGCCCACAATACCGAGCTACCAACTTTGAACAATTTCCCAACTTTAGGGAGATTATGTTGGCATTAAATCTCAGGAATACATGATCCCCTACTTTGAATTCCCTGTGAGTTTTGTTCTTATCAGCGTATATTTTCTGCCTGTCTTGGGCAACCTTCAAATTATGCTTAATCTTTAGCATTTGTTCTTCCATTTCCTTGAGCAACTCTGACCCAACCACTTCCCTATCAATTGGGTTGTCCCAACTTACTAGGGTGTTTCTCTTTCTGCCATAAAGTGTTTCAAATGGGCTCATCTTCAGTGACACTTGATACCCATTGTTGTAGGAAAATTATACCAAGTGTAGATAGTCTTCCCATTTAGATGGTTTGTTCATCACATGCATCCTTATCATGTCCTCTATCACTTGGTTCACTTGCCCATCAAACTCAAGATGATAAGCAGTGTTGAAGTTCAGATTCATTCTGAACCCTTTGAATAACACTTTCGAGAACTTTGATATAAACTTTGGGTCTCTGTTAGACAAAATTATCTTGGGTACGCCATGCAAGCGTGCTACTTCCCTCATATAAATATCAACAACATTAGTTGCTTTAAGAGTAGTCTTCATAGGAATGAAATGGGCAACTTTAGTAAGCTTGTCCACAACTACCATGATTGTTTCGTGTTACTTGCTTGTTCTAAGAAATCCTGTGATGAAATCCATTGTCACCACTTCTCATTTCAACTCAGAAATGGGTAATGGCTGTATTAAATCATTTGGGTGTATATGCTCAGCCTTTACCTTTTGACATTCCAGGAATTTAACTATAAAATCAACAATCTCCCTCTTCATGCCTGGCCAATAATATTAGCTTTTGACTGTCGAGATTGTTTTTTGATATCCTGGGTGTCTTGGATAATACACATTATGCATTTCTTTTAAAATTGCACTCCTCAATTCAGAAAATTTGGGTACATAGACTATGTTTCTGTAAAGAATGATTCCATCAATTCTCAATTCATAATCTTCAGTTTTCTACTTCATTTTACCTTGCTACAATTTTGTTACCAATTCCATGTACTACAAATCTACTTTTGCAGCTTCAGAAATTTTGTCTTTAAGATATTTATAATACATGCTAATGGTTGTAGCATGTAGTTCATGCACTCTCCTGTTGAGTGCATCAGCCACTTTGTTCTCCTTTCCTTTGATATGCTTGATATCAAAGTCATACTCACAGAGGAATTCCAACCATCTACTCTGCCTAGAATTCAAAGTAGACTAATCAAACAAATATTTCAAACCGTTATGGTCTGTCCTTAGCTCAAACTTCTTTCCCATGAGGTAGTGCCTCCACTTCTTCAAAGCATGCACTATGGATGCCAATTCCAAATCATGAGTGGCATGGAGCCTTTCATGCTCTTTCAACTTCCTTGATTCATAACATACAACAAACCCATTTTCACTGAGGACTCCACCCAGTCCTTCTTTACATGCATCTGTGCATACAATAAAGTCTTCATTCGGATTTGCAATCTTTAGAATTGGAGAATTGGTTAACAGTTGTTTCAATTGTTGGAAACTCTTTTCACATTCTTCTGTCCATTGAAACTTCTTCCCCTTCCTTTGAAAGGAAGTGATGGGGTGAGCTATTCTCGAAAACTATGCAATGAACCTTATGTAGTAGCCAGCTAGACCCATGAAGGATCTGACTTTTTTCACATTATTAGGTGTTATCCACCCTTTAATGGCCTCAATATTTTCAGAGTCCACTGTTATCCCTTCTTCAGATATGATATGCCCCAAATAGTGAATTTTGTTTTGATAAAATGAGCACTTGCTCAATTTGTCATAAGTTGATGTTCTATTAGAACTTGCAGCACCATCCTCAAATGATGCTCATTCTCTTCTTCCGACTTGGAATATACAAGAATGTCATCCAGAAAAACAATGACAAACTTGTCTAAATATTCCCGGAAAACACTATTCATTAAGCACAAGAAAACAACTGGTGCATTTGACAACCCAAATGACACCACTGTGAACTCATAATGACCATACATTTTCCTGAAGGTGGTCTTGCTCATATCTTCCTCTTTAATCCTTACCTGATGATATCCTGACCTAAGATCTATCTTGGAAAATATATTTGCATCCTTCAATTGATCAAATAGATCATCAATCCTTGGCAGAATACTTGTTCTTTATAGTTACTTTATTTAATTGTCTGAATTCTATGCACAATCTCAATGTCCCATCTTTCTTTTTTATGAACGAGACTGTGACACCCCAAGGTGACACACTTGGGCATATATACCCCTTCTTCAGAAGCTATTCAAGGTGCATTTGCAATTCCTTCAGCTCTGGTGTACTCATTCTATAAGGAGTCTTTGATACTGGAGCTGCTCCAAGCATCAAATTAATAGAGAAATCAATATCTCTCTTTGGAGGTAGTCCTGGTACCTACTTGAACACATCTTCAAAATCTTCCAAGACTGCATGATCCTCTAGATTTGGCACCTAATCCTTATATGCTACCTCCATATGGGCTCCAAATAATTAACAACATTTCCTGTAACATTTCTTCAGCTGCATTGTTGATATTTCTCTGACTGTCGCGGCCTTAGGAATTCCTTGGATTGTTCTCTGATTTCATTCCTCATCTAGGCAAGTGAATGTCTTGCTACGACAGTCTAAGATGGCATGGTGTTGGTCTAACCAATCCATACCAATTAGGCAGTCATAAGATCCTAAAGGCAAGATGTTCACATATGCCCTTGTGCTGAGTCCATTCATGTGCATAAGACATGACTTAACCATCTCATTGAATTTTCTTTTGGCTCCAGTAGCTAGCTGCACCAACCAATATTTTTCATGTTTGATTCTTGGAAAATGCAAACTTTCCACCATCTTAGGATATATATAATTATCACTAGCTCCTGAATCAATTAAAATAGTAATGGTTTGGTTGTTGATCATACCTTCCACTTCAATCATATGTGATTGATACTCTGCTTTCTTGTTGTCCAAGGCTGCATAAATCCTTGGTACATTTCTGCCCATGTCCCCCATTGTTTCAGCTTGCTGAACATTGTGAACAACTCTCTCTTTGTCACTTATGTGAGGACAATCTCTAAACATATGATCACCTTTACAACCCCAACATTGAATAGGTGGTTGCCTTGGCCTTTGACCACATGTCTCAATCGTTATGGGTTCTCTAGAAGTTGGTTGTCCCTGAGGATTATTTCTGAATAATGGTGGCTTAATTCCCTCCTTCCTCTGATCCATATTGAATTTATTATTGTCTTCCCAAGATTTTTGGAAACTTGGCCTTGTTTTTTCCTAATCATATAGGCACTTAGCTCGTCTGATGATCTCCTCCAATATTTTGGGATCATCATATTGTATTTTGTCACTGATGGATGGTGGCAAACCACTCAAATACCTCTGAATCTTGATTGCCTCATCCTTGATGAAAGAGACATACTTCAACAATTCTAAAAACCTTCTTTCATACTCATCAATGGACATACTTCCCAGCATGAGTTCAAAGAACTCTTTCATTTTCTTATCATAGTACCTCTTAGTCAAGTATTTTTTTTTAAAATACTTCTTGAATTCCCTCCAAGTAACATCTTTTTCTTTAGCGTGTTGCAATTGCACAAGTTGATCCCACCACATGGATGCCTTACCTTTGAGTTGATAAATGGAAATTCTTCCCTCTGCACGAGAAGAATAATTATGCAATTGAAAACACTTTTTCATGCCCGAAAACGATGTATTTGCATCTTCATCCTTCTTGTGCTCCTCATCAAACGTAGGAGGTTTGATTTTGTTCATTTCTCCTCGTAGTTCATCCTCTCCAAACCTCTTATGCTTTCTAACAGGGGATAGAATTAAGTTGTTGTGTACTCTCTTATTGGAATGCCTCAAGGAGTGTTGGTGATGTCTGCTATCAATTTTTGTTCTTCTGTGACTTCCTGATTTGCTTGAGCCACTCTCCTTATCCAATTTATTTTCTATCCTTTCTAGGCTCTACATCAACTTTATGTTGAATTCTCCTTGTTGCTCTCTGGATTTCATGAGATTTTTTTTATGTGCTCGGTGAATTTGGACATCTTTCTGCAACTTTTTAATGATTTTCAGCATGTTTCCTTCTTTATCTATCTCTTCTCCATGCCCATTAGAGTTCAATCCTTCAACTCCTAAATGGACATCCATTCCTCTAACTTCATTTTCTGAACTGTAATCACCCTATGCATTTCCCATTTCTCTGCACTGTGCGGCAATTCAATTCGGTTCTGACAATTGTTAATTCTGCAAAATGTGCAGTCAACCGAAATTTTGTCAGTCTAATAGACTTTTAAATATATATATATTTTTTTCAAAATAACCCAATCTTATTCAATAGAAGAAATATCATATTCCATTTTCAACGGTCTTGGTCGGTCAAGAACCCCTTCGGGATTTTATCTCTAAGCCCCGCTCTGTTCTACAACAAATTTTTCGGGCATTAGCCCCTTTTTCTTCTGGCCTTGGTTCTCATGGAACCATGACTGTGACCCAGCGCTTATGATTTGGGCGCTTATCCGGAGCCTTGAAACTTCAGGATGTGGGCTTCAGAGTTTTCCCTTTTTCCGCGTGTCCCAACATCATAGAACAAAGAACTATAGAATGCGTTAAGAACGGTGGATCTACGGTCCACATTCCTTCATAAACCACTTCTTCTGGAGTGTCAAGTCTCTGGACTTCATGATCTGGAACCACGTGTCCACTAGGGTCCACAGTTTTCGTGCTCAAACTAATAAATGTCGAAAACATCACATCAAATTTATAATTTTTGAAATTGCAGGGACATGGGTTGACAGATTTGGAGTAACCCACCGATCGTTCCACAATTGTCCCCACACTCACATGTACCCCTTCTAGGAAACCTTGGTTTGGATTGTAGGACCGCCTTATAGAATTATGTACAACGCAAGTTCGATCTCCGCAATGCCTCTCAACCCTCGATCTTGATAGATCATGACCAAAGTTAATGTGTGCTCGATCTAGCTAACTTCTTCGCCAAGCTTAATTACCTTGTGCCACCACCAGGAGCACCACTCGACAAGACACATGAAGTTGACACGTGGTCCAATCAGGTGGGTGACATATGTCACATTCTAACTGCATTTTCATCTTACCAAGGTTCTTAACTCACTGACACATGGCACACATCCCATGTGTCCACATCATCCCTAGTGACATCAGTAGGCCAAGTCACTCCAGGACTTCGGACTTCGAGTGATTTCACCTTAGCATACACTGTTTCTCCCGAATGTCGAATTCTTGAACAAATCGATCTTTTGACACACGTCTCCTTCAACAAATGGTCTGGATTAACTTTGGACTTCAGGATTTCGGGAGTTTCCACTCTATTCACACCTTGTTTCTTTCGAATGTTGTATTCCCAAACAAGCTAACTTGTCGACACGTGTTCCTTGTTTGGATCGATAGACAGGAAATACACGAAGTTCTCTCTGTCTTCTCTACACGTGACCGAGAGTTGTGACCTCAGCTTAACATTTGGGCGCTTATCTCACTTTGAAAGATTGCCAGTCGTGCCTTAAGGAACCATGAAGATAAACGGTCAGGAGTGATTGTGGAAACTGAACTTGCTCATGCTTTAATTTCCTTCCCGATCTCCGCAATGTGAAGATGCTTGCCCGTAGTGGGATCAATATCCACCGTTGATTTGTTGATCTAGAAAGATCAACGATCACGAGGGATTGTGGAGTCTCAACTTACTCTCTCTTTAATTTCCTTCCCGATCTCCACAATGGCTCCCCACCGTTGAATTCCCTTCAATGAGATATGATGGTCATGACTTAGTCTTCGCTTGATCTGACGACTTATATTGTTCTTGTCTAGATCTAACAGCCCAACAACATGAATGTTGTGATTCCTTTCTCTGTGGCCATTTCTTAAACTTGTTACACCTCTTGTGTTTCCGAACACAGTCCAAGCATTCTTTCAACGCCCTTCTGACACTCTGTACCTCAAAATTCTCTGGACTTTATTCACCGAATTTTTCGTTCATGGCCCATCTTGGTTTCGGGTAGAAACCATGGGCTCTAAACTTGAATTTTGTCTCAGTTTTGAAACCATGGCTCTGATACCATTTTGTAGCATCCCCAGCCACCAACAGGTGGGGCAACACCACTTCTCGGACGTTTCACTTAGCTCTGATACCATTTTGTGAATCTATATGCATGCATATCTAACACAATTAACAGTTACAACATTCTGTTCATGCCACTTATTCATGCGGAAATAATCATTAAATTATACCAACAATATATGCATACACATGACATATTCTAACCATACACAAATTAATGCAGAAATAAAAGTAAGCCTACACACACAACATAGCTGATATATCTAGGCATTACTCATCAAGTTATAACACATGTACAATTACACAACATACAATTAATAGAGATTTGACACTTATCTTTCAATGGATAACCACCAACTATGTGCAGACCTTGCACGAACCTCCCAGCCTTAGACCACGTTGTTTATCACGCTCAACAGTGGGTCTCCCTCGAGATGGGACTAAAATCCACCGGGCAAGAGATTCCTAGGTTTGGCAAGGACAATAACAAAGTCGCACAGTCAACAAGAAGGATTATATCCCAGGGCCATTTAACACTAACAGCCTACAGCCTCTCATTTCCCACATGCATGTCCCACCCCAGGAAGTGTGCCCCTTCTCTGCTCTATAGTCCTTCGACTGCCCCACTTCCCTTCCAAGGCTTCAACAACAAACCATAAAGGAATTCTCCGAGAACTATAGCTGCAGTTGGGCTCCCTCTAGGAAATCACTTCTCCAACAACCTCACTCACCTGGAGAGAATTGCTTGCAGGCCTAACAACCTCCTTCTTCAATCCACGGGCCTGACAACCCGCCTCTACAACCACATGCCTAGCAACCTACTTCTTGAGTCCATCTTCTAAGTCAACTCCAGTAAAGGTGATGGAAACAACAACCGTTAAGGCACAACACGACTGAGGCAAGGTACAAGTACGAGCATGAATCCCTGGATGAATCAGGAAAGGTGACAGACTTCCAGAGAATCGTAAGGGTCGTGAGGAAACTCGAGACTCATCCCGACGCAAGGATGAGGAGCAATGCCATGATGGGAAGAGAACCCCCAACGAGCTGGATTTCCCAGCTATAACTGCATGCACCCATGTCAACACTTGTCTTCCTGCAACCGCATGAGTTCCACTTAGCACTCATTCCCTTTTCAGGAACTTAGGACAACATGGCTTATGTCAACCATAGCCTTTGAAAAATAATAATAA
>ML845419.1:81990-111390 GCA_009831015.1 Picea engelmannii | reverse complement strand
TCACTTCACGTTATGTGGTTCTGATAAGTGTTTCCATAATTTATGCGTTGAATTGGGAATTAATGGTTGCATGCATGTATTTACATATCTGTAAATGGTTTCTTCATTGAAAAGGTTAAATTATGTATATACGTTGGTTTCCCTGAGAACATATTCTTCTTCTTTTCCCATATGCTCCGGTTTAACTCTTGAAGGTGTTTTCCCCAGGGAGCTACCTCACATTTCTGAGATCCGAGCAAGCCTCTTGGAACTGCTACCATCTTGTAACCTCATGAGTTTACACCACCCTGTTTTAGAATTTAAGGTTCTTCTAATTAGGAAGGCATTTCCTTCAAATCAGTAGCCTGAAGATCCATAGCCTGAAGGAGATAAGAAAGAGTAGATTTCATAGCTCGATAGTAATCTGAAGATCCATGTGACATGGGTCTAGGAACCCTGCGCTAATCCCAAAAGGAGCTAGTTCATAATGGTTTCGGGAGTTCGATGCCTGGAATATCAAACTTCACGATAGTCAAAGTTACTCGAACTCCCTGAGTAACAAGAGCCATAGATGAATCAAGAACCTGAAATAGGAGATGAATGAAAACTGTTCATTGGGAGGAAATCCTATATCATTTGTCAGATCGACTCAAATACCCACTAGAGTTAACGAATCAAACACCAGTTGACCAATTAGATTGATGGTTGGGGATCATTGTGAAGCACAAAGGTGAAATTATCGGACATGCTAGTTCACAGCCCACAATCAACCAATGTCATTGAACTCATTGGGGATGGAGGATAAAAAACTATGATTGGACAAGTCGGGCGAGCACTTCCTAGATTGCAGATATTGGGCACCACAATCCCTGTGAACCATTGGTCTGTGAACGAAGATCGATGGTGGGGAATCATTGCGGAGCGCGAAGGTGAAATTAGCGGACGTGCTAGTTCATGACCCACAATTTACCAATGTCGTTGATCTCGTCGGGGTGGAGTATCAATGACCACGATTAGACTGAGTTGGGTGAGTAATTTTCAGATTGCGGATATTGAGCTCTTCGATAAAGAGCGAGCACGTTGGGCCCCACAATCACTGTGAATTGTCGATCGGTGAACAAATCGGTATTGGCCGGATCATGACCATGAAAACTTGAGGGAGGTTGAAATATGATTAGACCAAAGTGATGAGGCAAGGTGTTTCCCCTAACCCAGCTATGTTTCATCCTTTGTAATATTCATACCTTGCCCACGTGGTTGGTGAAATGACTTGGATTTTGGGAGTTGAGGACTTCGTGACTCCGGAGGAATGTGAGGAGTGAAGTTATGAAGTGCCGGAGTAGATCCTAGTCATTATCATAGGAAGGCATGTGATAGTAGATTGTTGAGTCCAAAAAAGAACACTCTAGAGGAATGTGAGGAGTGAAGTTTCAAAGTGTCGAAGTCCATCGGAACTGTACGATGGGAGGAGGACGCGTGGCGTTCGATTTGTAAATCCGGGTATGGAGTAATTCGGAGGAAAAAGGTGTTGGAATGTTTGAAACTCCCAAAGGTCAAATTTCTGAAGTAGATCCCAGCCATTGATCGCGAAGGGATGCATGACGCTCGATCTATAACTCTAGGTACGAAGTACTTTGAAGGAGAAAAGGCTTTGGAGTGCTAGAAACTCCTGAACACCGAAGTCCCAAAGTGGATCATAGTTTTTGATCACGAGGGACGTGTGTCACTCAATATATAACTCCAGGTACGAAGTAATTTTCAGAGAAAAGGCTTTGGAGTGTTCGAAACTCCCCAACGCCGAAGTCTTGAAGTGAATCAGGGTCATATAAATCCCTAAGGACATGCGGCGTTGGATTGTGAACTTCAGAGATTTGCCACTGCAGAGGAGGTGGTTATCTTGGCACCTGTTGTCTTAGCGCTTGGTCATAGCCGGTGGTCATATGAAAGTATAGAGGGATGGAACAACCCGAAGAACTTGGGAGAGGATTTTTTCCAGCTCTGAGCTTGGTTTAGAGCATGGAGACCGTGGTTGGAAAGATTTGGAAGAGCATAATGGAATATAGACCCTGAATCAGGGTGTTGATTTTCTTAATAAGAACAATTTTTTTACACCCCACCATGGCTGTGTTACATGGGAACAATCCCAGAGAACCATTGAAGTGTTGGTAATGTGTAGAACCTCACTTGAGGATAAATTGTCCACACTTAAATCCCACAACAAGAAATTTAGTCCATAACCTTCAAGAGGCTTCTACGGTTGGAGATATTGGTAGAAGCATGCATAATATCAATGCATCTCTGGATGTCAGACAAGTAGATCATCAATCCACTATTGTGGAAGTTGAAGGTAAAATTCATACCCACAATGTCTCTATACTAATTGAACCAAGAGCTAGTTTGAGTTATATTACTCTTGTTTTAGTTGAATTGAACAAGTTAAATAAGGGAAAGCATGCTAAGTCCTGGTTAGTACAATTAGCAACAGGGACCAAAAGAAAGGTAACATATTTTATTTCTAACCATGAACTAAGAATAGATGGTCAAATTACAAAGTTAAATACGAACATATTACCTTTGGGACCTTACGATTTAATCATTGGAATGGACTGGTTAGAGAAACATAAAGTGATATTAAACTATTACGAAAAGTCGTTTGTGTACAGAGATGAAAATAACACAGTTAGAAGAGTACAAGGAGTCATAAAACCAGTTGTTGTTAGGAAAATATAAGCGATGCAGTTTAAGAAATGTATGAACAAAGGTTTCCAAATTTATGCTATAAAAGTAACTAACCTACTAAGGGAAGAAAAAAAACCAAGTTTAGAAGACTTTACAATCCTACATGGGTTAAAATATGTATTTGTAGATGAAATACTAGAACTAACTCCAAGGAAGAAGATATATTTCTCTATCGACCTACTACCCGGATCTGCCCCGATATCCCATGCGCCTTATAGAATGATCCTACCCGAATTAACAGAACTAAAAATTCAGTTACAAGAACTATTGGATAAGGAATATATTAGACCAAGTGTTTCACCTTCAAGAGCACCAGTTTTATTCGCTAAGAATAAAGATGGGCCATTGAAACTGTGTATTGACTATCGACAACTAAATAAAATGGAGATTAAGAATAAGTATCCCTTACCTAGGATTAACGATCTCTTTGATCAACTGGGAGGATAAAATATATTCTCTAAGATGGATTTAAGGTCTGGTTATCACCAAGTCAGAATAAAGGATGAATATATAAATAAAACATATTTTAGAACACGTTATTGACACTGATTTTTTTGTAATCCCATTCGGGCTTACTAATGCACCAACAACCTTTATGTGCTTGATGAATAGTATATTCAACCAATATATGGATAAATTTGTGCTAGTTTGTATCGATGATATTTTAGTTTACTCAAAAAAAAAAAACATGAAGAACATCTGAAAATAGTATTGTAGACTTTAACAGAACATAAGCTGTATGCGAAGTTTGATAAGTGCGACTTCTACCAAAGAAAGATACAGTACTTAGGACATGTAATATCTGAAGATGGTATTGCAGTTGATCCAGAAAAGATAAAATCCATTATGGAATGGCCTATTCCTAAGGATGTAGCAGACAAAAAATCATTCATGGGAATTACCTGTTATTACCATAGATTTATCAAAGGATTTTCTAGGATCGTGTATCTTATTACATCACTAAAAAAAAAGGGAGCAAGATTTACTTGGTCACAAAAATTTTAAGACAGATTTGATAAATTAAAAAGACTATTAACTACAATACCTATCCTAAAGGTAGCAGATCCCGATAAAGATTTTACAATTTGTGTGGATGCAAGAAAAGAGGGATTAGGAGGTGTTCTAACACAAGACAAACACATCATCTATTATGAATATCATAAACTAAAAGAACATGAATGAAATTATGTGACTCATGATTTAGAATTAGCAGCTATAATTCATGCATTAAAAATGTGGTGACATTATTTAATGGGAAGAAAATTTATGTTACTAACCGACAACAGTGGTGTAAAGTATTTGTTTAGCCAAACATATATCAATGCAAGGAAAGAAATATGGTTGGCCCTTTTAAGAGAATTTTATTTTGAGGTATGACACATCAAAGGTAAGAAAACAAAGTTGAAAATGCACTAAGTCAGAGGACTAATAGACTCTATGAAATAAATATCAGCAAAGCAGAAAACGATATTGAACAAACAATAAAATATGCAAGCATTAATGACAACAATTACATTAAAACAACAACAAAATTGCAAGGAAATGCAAAAATATTGAACATAACATATTTGAGTTTAGATAAAAATGGATTGTTAACGTTCAAAAACTGATTATATGTACATAATTCTGTTGATTTAAAGACAACAATTCTTGATGAACTGCACAAAAATTCGTATTATGGTGATCCATGATACCGGAAAATGATAATAGCCTTAAGAAAATTGTTTTATTGGGCTAACATGAAGAATGAAACAACTGAATATTTGTTTAAATGCTTAGATTGTCAACAGGTAAAGGTTGAGCATCATCATATAGTAGGTCTATTACAACCTTTTCCTATACTAGAATGGAAATGGGAGATTATCTCGATGGAATTCATCACAGGTTCTCCTAATACTCAAAGACAAAATGAATTGATTATGGTAGTGATTGATAAACTAACCAAATCTGCACATTTATACCTCTGAAATCTACTTATAAAGTGATTAATATTGCTGAAATTTTTATGAAAGAAATATTTAGATTGCATGGAATTCCTAAGATGGTGATTTCCGATAGAGATGTCAAATTTACATCAAATTTTTGGAAGGAATTGTTTGCAGGATTGGATACTAACCTGAATTTCAACATAAGCTACCATCCACAAATAGATGGGAAAACAAAACGAAGAAACCAAGTTATCAAAGACATGTTGTGAATGTATGTAAGGATGAAACCAACTAAGTGGGAGGAGTACCTTCACTTAGTTGAATTTTATTACAACAATGGTTATCAGACATCAGCTAAGATGAGTCCCTTCGAAGCATTATATGGAAGGAAAATCACAACCCCGATTAGCTAGGACAATCCAATTGGCAGGATTATGGTGGGATAAAAAATGATGCAAGAAATGGAGAGAATGGTAAAAAGAGTACAACAGAACTTAAAATAAGCCTAAGATCGATGGAAAAGGTATGCAGATTTAAAAAGAAGAAATCAAGAATTTCAAATTGGGGACCATGTATATCTAAAAGTAAAAGAAAGAAGGAGTTCTCTAAAGCTAGGAATTTGTTCAATTTTGGCACCAAGGTTTTGTGGCCCCTTCAAGTTTTTAACTCGAATCGGACCTATGGTGTATCAACTAGCAATTCCTACAAATTTAAAAGTTCAAAATGTTTTTCATATTTTATTACTAAAAAGGTATATTCATGATCCTACTCACATCATTGATTGGAACATGGTGCAAGTGGAACCATAAGTAGAATTCCAAGAGAAACCTCTGTGCATTCTGGATAAGAAAGAAACAATACTATGAAACAGATCCATCGCCCAGATAAAAGTGCAATGGAAGAACATTAGTCTTGAGGAGGCCACTTGGGAAATTCGAAGAATATATCATGTTGAAATCTTATCCAACCCTATTCCGAGAGAGGAATGAACAAAGGACAATGTTGTACTTAAGGGGGAGAGGATGTAATATCCTCAAATGTTAGAAAAAATAAATTCTAGATGAATTTTGAAATAAATTTTCATTTTTGGAAAATTCATAATTGGAAATTCTTTGCCATTTATGGAAAATCCAAATTTGGAATTTTGGATTATGTAATTAATTATTTGATGATTGCTGGGAAAATATTTTACTTTCCCAATTGATGCAGGAGCATCGCCTTCAAAGTAAAAACGCAAGCATTGAGGCAAAGGTACGATGACATCTCAGCATGGAAGAGTTTCAAATAAGCATTTAACTTAGAATTAAATCGGTTGTTGACATATTTTGAAAGCAACATTTTAAATATGTAACTTGTTTGTAAAATATTACGGACTATAAGGAATTGTAGATATGGAGTGTTGACTCTTATCTGGCAATAAATGTTAGTTATTGTAATAGGACAAAGTAGGTAACCACTATGAGTTGATAGGATAGGTTGCAGGAAGGACGACAAGAGCTTGTGGATTCGGTCCTTAGATAGTTGTTGTTGCATTGTAAGTGTATGAGTATTGTAAGAGATCAGAGAGATCAGTAAAAAAAAGTAGAGTAGAAGAAAGACTATGTAATTTGTTTCATGAATGAATAGAACAGACATAATTGTCCCAAATCCTTGGACTGTGTTCATTTGATGTATGGATGAATGAATGTTATACTCGGTGTGTGTGATTTATTCCATTTTCTTTCATGTATGATTGTTCAAGATATTGATTATATGAGTTCGCAACGAAACTATATGAGTTTCAATTGTTTCTCTTCCGACACTTGTATGGAAGGTGTGCTTCTCAAACGCAAGGAGTGCGTCGACTAAGTCTCGGAGTAACTCATATAAGTTTAAAGAGAACAATGGAAACTTAGACTAGGTGAATGGTGTGAACAATGTCGAGGAGAAACCAAGCTTCGAAGAACCAAAACAGAAGAACGGCAGGTGGGCGAGAAGAATTTATTTTCAAGAAATCCTTCGAACTAAGTTATTCAAAATCCTGAGAATGCAAGGTGTGCATGGGAATTCGAAAATCCTTTAAGTATCAAGCTCAGGAGAGATAACACTTTTCGTAAGTGTTGACAAGATCCAAGAATCAGACTCGCAGGAGGAGAAAAGGTTCAAAATCTTTGAAGACTCATAAATCTTCTAAGTTGGGAGAAGATCGAAATCTCAGGAGGGAGGAGAGACAATGATCATTGGATCACTGTGAAGAATATAAAAAGCCTTCAGATCCAGAGGAAGATGCACGAGTCTTAACGTTCGCATGCACAGGAGAGAGAATCTCTCAAGTTTTGAGACTTGATATTTCTGAAGCTCAGAGAGCTGGAAGCCTGAAGTGAAATCTCAGTCATTGTTCGTCCAGGAAAATCTGAGCCATCAAATATTGTGAGTTCAGGAGGAGGAAATTTTGAAAATTGAGATTCTTGAAGCGCGGAGGGCCGAAGGGACAGAATGAATCTAGACCGTTGGATCTAGGGGGATTCATGTCGACATATCGAGAGCTCTGGGTAAATTTGAAGTGGGTTTTTCAGTTTGAGAATTGCAATCGCTGAAGTGCAAAGACCCGAAGACCTGAAATAAGATTTGGACCGTGAGATCAAAGGGAGATGTGGCATGAATCCGTGAACTCTAGGTAAATTTTCTAAGTGATTCGTAACCACCGAATCTAAGGTAGATGTGGCATGAATCTGAGAACTTCGGGTAAAGTCCCGAAGTGATTCATAGCCATTGGATTCAGAGGAGATGTGGCACAAATATGTTAACTCCAGGTAAAGACTCGAAGTGATCCTCGATCGTTGGATCAAGAGGACACGTGTCAGGGGATCACAACCTTTTGATAAAAGTGTTTGGGAAAATATGAAGTTTGAGACTTGATATTTCAAAAGTCCGAAGACCCGGAGAAGATCTCGACCGTCAATCGAGAAGAGTTTCGTTGGACCGTTGATCTATGTTGAATGATCAAACACCCAAAGTGAAGGTAGGGTTGTTGATCAGGAGGAGAGGTGTCCATAGATTGTCAACTCTGGAGGATTGACATGCGAAAGGAAGCTGGGTTTGAGATTTCGAATTCCCAAAGTCCAGAATTGTGAAGATATCTCGACCATTGATTCAGAGGGAGTAGATAAGGTCCATATATTTGAAGGGCACATATTTGAACTATTGATTCAGGTATTATCATCAAGATTGTGAGATCGATGATCATGTAGCATTGCGGGGACATGATTTTCAAGGAGTTTAATATATCGAGGGTGGGGTGGGTCGCAATTCAAATCGTGGTTTCATCAGGAGGACACATGGAGGCTGAAGGAGATTATGGGCCCAAAATAAGTTTGACTCCAAACTTCTTGTATTCATGCCCACAATCGCGTGGTCATATCCCAAGGTCACATCAAGAGAGATTTTGTCTGAAAAGGGGCTAACGTCGACACTCTGAGTTTTCGCAGCAGAGTGGAAGGCAAGGTCGCGGGTTGTTGTCAGACCTGCACCAGCAAGCCGAGGGGGCCTATGTTTAGATATAGGAGGGTACCTTTAAGGTTCCAGAGAGTCTTTCGACTCAAGAATCACAGATCCATTGACTGGGATGTCATGCAACCCTACGAGGGAGTAGGGGGGTTGCATCAGGTGGTATTAGAGCTGATATTAAGTTTGTTTGAAGACAACCAACAAAATGAGAAAGGAGACCAATAGATATCATTTGTGGTATCAAGAATTTGATTTTTGTTTGTAGGTAACGCAGTGAAATCATGCCACACAGAAGGCACAAAGAAAATGCATAAATGGAAGAAGAAATGAGGCGACTACGAATGAGATTGGACACCATGGAAATAGCAGAGAGGAGTGCACCAGACGCTGGAGATAATTAGTGAAGCTGATATTGAAGAATAAGAAGTCGAGGAAAATTTAGTATAGGATGTTGCATAAGATCGCTTAATAAAAGTTGTTTCAAAGATAGGATCTAGAGCAAGAATAGATGTACCAATGTATGAAGGAAATTTAGAAGTTGAAGAATTGTTAGACTGGGTAGGTGCTATGGACAAATACTTTGATTACAAAGATATAGAAGAATACAAGGTGGTGAAGCATGCAGTGACAGGACTGGAAGGTCATGCAACACTATGGTGGGATGAACTGCAAGACGAACGTAGGAGCAATGGTAAGCAAAAAATTAAGAACTGGGATAGGATGGTAGCCAAGATGAAAGCCAAATTTATCCCAAAGTATTTCCAAATCAATCTGTTCAGAAGATTGCAAAAACTGAAACATATAAGTTTATCAGTGAAGGAGTACACTGAGGAATTTTACAGATTAAGCACCAGGGCTGGACAGAGAGAAAATGAGGATGAAAAGACAACCAGGTATATCAATGGGCTGAGATATGAAACAAAAGAGGAGATCAACATGATGTCTATTAGTACAGTCAAGGATGCTTATCAAGCAACCTTGAAAGATGAAGAAAAATTGTCCAGGAAACAAAATCAGTGAAGCAGAGGAGGAAATTCAAGCATAGATAAGGGAACCAACAGAGAAACGTTCCATAAACTAAAGCATGAAGCTGAAAAATAGCATAGTCACGATTAGAAAGGTGGAAGTTCTAGAGAAGGACAACATGGAGGAAGAATCTCTTTTTCCAGAGGAAGAGGAAGAGGAGGAGCCAGAGGAGGCATAGTTAAATGCTATACCTGTGGAAAGCAAGGACACAAATCTTGGGAATGTCCTAAGAAAAAGAAAGAAGGAGGAAGTGAAGCACACATTGTTGAAGCACATAAGCATGTGGAAGTAGAAGCAACAGAAGGAGGGAAGAACCTCATGAGGAGGAAAATTCTTCTTAAACCAGAGAAGGAACTAGAGGAACCAATTCAACGAACAAGTCTGTTCAGAACTTCTTGCAAAGCAAAAGACAGAGTTTGCAAGGTGATCATAGACAGTGGGAGCACTGAAAATCTATTATCCATAGAGATGGTGGAGAAGATGTAGTTGAAAACATCTTCACATCCAAACCCATACAAGGTATCATGGTTGCAGAAAGGACATCAAGTAATGGTAAGTCAATAATGCCAAGTTGAATTTAAAATAAGAGGTTGTAGGGATGGAATATTTTTTGATGTAATTCCTATGGATGTCTGTTATATTTTATTGGGGAGACCATGGAAGTTTGAAAAAAAAGTTATTCATTATGGGAGGAAGAATACTTATACCCTAGAAAATAATGGTAGGACACATAAGTTGTTACCCATACTTGAGACAAAGAGAAAAAGAGAGAAGCTATTTCAAGTATACTTCTCATGAGTGGGAAGGAACTCTTGAATGAAGTCAAGAAGGAGGAATAAATGTAGTTTGTTGTAGTGAGGAAGACTAGGGTTATCCTTACAAATAATTTTGTGGAATATTTGCCTGAAGAAATCCAGGAACTATCAGAAAACTTTGTTGACATAGTGGTGGATGAGTTACCTCACTCATTGCCACCCATTAGGAGTATAAGCCATCATATTGACCTTATTCCAAGAGCTAGTTTACAAAACAAAGTAGCTTATAGGTTGACACCTAGAGAGAATGAGGAAGTCAAAAAGAAAGTACAAGAGTTATTAGATAAAGGTTTACTCAGGGAAATCCTAATCCCATGAACAATACCAACTGTGCTAAGTCCAAAGAAGGATGGAGGATGGATAATGTGTATAGATTCCTGAGCCATCAACAAGATAACCATTAAGTAAATATTTAGTTTACCGAGGATGGATGATTTGATGGACTGTTTGAGTGGAGCAAGATATTTTTCCAAGATAAAATTGAAGAGTGGATATCATTAAATAAGAATGAGAGAGGGAGATGAATGGAAAAAAACATTCAAGACGAATGAAGGATTGTTTGAATGGATGGTCATGACGTTTGGGTTAAAAAATGCACCAAGCACATTTATGAGATTCATGAATGAAGTATTGAAAAACTTCATAGGGAAATTTGTCATAGTATATCTGGATGACATACTAATCTTCAGTAAGACAAAGAGAGAACACTTAAGACATCTGACATCAATGATGGAAAAGTTGCAGTAGGAAAAATTGCTGATAAATCTGAAGAAAAGTTCTTTTATGAAGACAAAACTCATATACTTGGGTTTTGTGATCTCTTCAAATGACTGAATATGGATCCAAAAAAAGTGAGAGAAATCAGAGAATGGCCATCACCAAGCATCATATTTGAGGTAACAAGTTTTCATGGGTTAGCAAGCTTTTATAGAAAGTTTATCAGAAATTTTAGTGGTATATGTGCACCCATGCTAGACACTGTGAAGAAGAAACAAAAGTCCTTTAGTTGGACATAGGAAGCTGAAAAAAGTTTCAAAGTATTGAAGGAGAAAATCACAGAGAAACCAATTATGGTCTTACCAGATTTTGGAAAAACATTTAAGGTGAAATGGGATGCAAGTGGATTAGCTATTGGAGCAGTCTTGATTTAGGACAATAGGCCAGTTGCTTATTTCAGTGAGAAACTGAATGACACCAAGCATAAGTATTCCACATATGACAAAGAATTTTATGCAATGATTCAAGCTTTGAAGAAGTGGAGACACTATCTAATTCCAAAAGAATTTGTCTTGTATAGTGATAATCAAGATTTACAATTTATTACTAGGTAAGAAATGTTAAATCAGAAACATGCAAAATGGGTAGAATTTATGCAAAATTTTACTTTTTTTTATTAAACATATTGTGGTAAATGCTAACAAAGTTGCATATTCTTTGAGCAGAAGGATTTTGATTGTACATGAATTCCAAGTGGAGGCCTTAGGGTTTGAACACCTCAAGGAGATGTATAAAGAATATGAATATTTTAAGAAATCTTACGAGGCATGCAAGAATTCTTTGTTTGGAGACAGAAGACCATGGACTGAATATTTGATCCAGGATGGATTATTATTCAAGGGAATCCAATTATGCATACTAAAATGCTCAATGAGAGATAACCTAATATAAGAGAAACGCATTGGAGGTTTAGCTGGACATTTTGGTCACGATAAGACATTTGCACAACTGAGTAATTCGTATTATTGGTCGAGCATGAGGGAAGAAGTGAAAACGTTTGTGAACAAATGCAGAATTTGTCAATATGAAAAGGGAAGACAACTTAACATTGGTTTGTATTAGCCATTACTGATTTCATAAAGGTCGTGGGATGCAATCAATATGGATTTTGTTTTGGGATTGCCTAGAACTCAAAAAGGGAGTGATTCTATATTTGTTGTGGTGGACAAATTTTCAAAAATGACACATTCCATACCATGTCAGAAGACAAACGATGCTACACACATAGCCAATTTTTTTTTCCAGAGAAGTATTGAGAGTACATGGATTTCCTAGGAGCATAGTTTCAGACAAGCACACCAAATTTGTAGGACACTTTTGGAGGACTCTATGGAAAATGTTGGCAATAAATTTTTCCTTTAGTTCAACATATCACCCTCGGACAAATGGACAAACTGAAGTAGTAAAAAAGAGTCTGGGAAATGTTTTGAGAAGTTTAGTCACTAAGCAAGGTCGACAATGGGATCAGATTCTGGCACAAGAAGAATTTGCATTCAACAATTCAGTGAACATGAGCACATGGAAAAGTCCATTTGAAATCATGTATGGTATACAACCAAGAGGGATTATAGATTTGAGATATCTGAATCAAGATGAGTTCATAAGTGCTCAAGAAGAGGATTTTGCAGTAGAAATGCAAAAACTCCATGACAGAGTCAGAGAACAACTACAGAACAACATCCAGAAATACAAGAGCAGAGTTGATCAAAAGAGGAGAGAAGTTCAATTCGAAGTTGGAGATGAATTTTTATATCATTTGAGAAGAGAAATATTTCCAAGGGGAACATATAACATGTTGAGGATGAAGAACATAGGACCATGCAGGATTCTCAGAAAATTCGCAGCCAATGCTTATGAAATTGAGTTGCGAGAGAATGTTGGGATATCACTGATATTCAATGTTGCAGACCTATATCCTTACAAGAGAGATGAGGCAGGAGAATCAGATGATCAGAGAGAAGTTCAGTGGGAAGAAAAATTGCGCACAAAAGAAAAACCTTAGATGGAGAAAATCATTGAACAGAGAGATGGAAGGAATACCAGGAGGAAGACATATCCTGAATACTTAGTGAAGTTGAAAGATCATCCAATGGAAGATGCAAGTTGGGTCACAAAACCTGATATTGTGAAGCAGGGAAATACATTGCAGGAGCTCATGAACATGAGTCCATGAAAATTTTAACCAGAGGAGTATGATGCAGGAGCATCGCCTTCAAAGTAAAAATGCAAGCGTGGAGGCAAAGGGACGATGGCATCTCAGCATGGCATAGTTTCAAATCATCATTTAATTCAGAATTAAATTGATTGTTGAGATATTTTGAAAGAATCATTTTAAATATGTAACTTGTTTGTAAAATCTTACAGACTGTAAGGAATTGCATATATGGAGTGTTGACGCTTATCTGGAAATAAATGTTAGTTATTGTAATAGGACGAAGTAGGTAATTGCTATGATTTGATAGGATAGGTTGCAGATAGGAGAAAAAGAGCTCATGGAGCCGGTTCTTATATGGTTGTTGTTGCATTGTAAAATTAGTAGAAGATGAGAATGTATGAGTATTGTAAGAGATCAGAGAGATCAGTAGAACATAGTAGAGTAGAAGAAAGACTATGTAATTTGTTTCATGAATGAATAGAATAGACATAATTGTCCCAAATCCTTGGACTGTGTTCATTTGATGTATGGATGAATAAATGTTATACTGTGTGTGTGATTTATTCCATTTTCATTCATGTATGATTGTTCGAGAGATTGACTATATGAGTTCGTGACGAAACTAGATGAGTTTCAATTGTTTCTCTTATGACACTCGTATGCAAGGTGTGCATCTCGAATGAAATGAATGTGTCCACTGAGTCTCAGAGTGACTTAGAGGATTTCAGATAAAACAAAGGAAACTTAGACTAGGTGCAACGTGTGCACAGTGTCGAGGAGCAACCAAGCTTCGAAGAACCAAAACAGAAGAAAGCCAGGTGGGTGAGAAGAATTTATTTTCAAGAAATCCTTTGAACTGAGTTATTCGAAATCCTGAGAAGGAAAGGTGTGCATGGGAATTCAAAAATCCTTTAAGGATCAAGCTCAGGAGAGATAGCACTTTTCGTAAGTGTTGACGAGATCCCAGAATCAGACTCCCAGGAGGAGAAAAGGTTCAAAACCTTTGAAGACTGATAAATCTTCTAAGTCGGGAGAAGATCGAAAGCTCAAGAGAGAGGAGCGGCAGTGATCATTGGATCACCATGAAGAAGATAAATAGTCATCAGATCCCGAGGAAGGTTCACAAGTCTTAACGCTCACGCACACAAGAGAGAGAATCTCTCAAGATTTGAGACTTGAGATTTTTGAAGCCTGGAGAGCCAGAAGCCCGATGTGAAATCTCAGTCGTTGATCGACCAAGAAAATCAGAGCCGTAAGATATCGTGAGTTTAGGAGGAGGCAAGTTTTAGACTTGATATTCCAGAAGCACAAAGAGACGGAGGGCCAGAACAATTCTGGACCATTGGATCCAGGGGGATACGTGTCGACAGATTGAGAGCTCCAGGTAAAGTTGAAGTGGGTTTTTCAGTTTAAGAATTGAAATCACCGAAGTGTGAGGACCTGAAGACCCAAAATAAAATATGGACTGTGAGATCAGAGGGAGACGGGAAATGAATCCGTGAACTCCGGGTAATGTTTCGAAGTGATTAGTAACCACCAGATCTAAGGTAGACGTGGCATGAATCCGAGAACTCCGGGTAAAGTTCTGAAGTGATTCATAGTCGTTGGATTCAGAGGAGATGTGGCATACATATGTTAACTCATGGTAAAGACCTGAAGTGATCCTCGATCGTTGGATCAGGAGGACATATGTTAGGGGATCACAGCCTTTGGATAAACATGTTTTGGAAAAGATGAAATTTGAGATTTGAGATCTCAGAAGTCCGAAGACCCGAAGAAGATCACGACCATCGATCGAGAAGAGGGTCGTTGGACCATTGATATTTGTTGAATGATCAAACAGCCGAAGTGAAGGCATGGCCATTGATCGGGAAGACAAGTGTCCATATATAGTCAACTCCACAGGATTGACATACAAAAGGAAGTTGGTTTTGAGATTTTGAATTCCTGAAGTCTAGAATTGTGAAGAGATCTCGACCGTTGATTCGGAGGGAGTAGATCGCGTCCATAGATTTGAAGGGCATATATTCAAACAATCGATTCAATAATTATCATCAATATCGTGAGATCGAATATCCCATAACATTGCAAGGACATGAGTTGCGAGGAGTTCAAGATATCGAGGGTGGGCCACAATTCAAACCGTGGTTTCATCAGGAGGACACATGGAGGCTGAAGGAGCATTGTAGGCCCAAAAGAATTTTGAATCCAAACCACTTGTGGTCGTGCCCACAATCGCATGGTCATATCCCAAGGTCACAACAAAAGATGGTTTATCTGAAAAGGGGCTAATGCTGACACTCTGATTTTTCACAGCAAAGAGAAAGGGAAGGTCGTGGGTTGTTGTCAGACTTGCACCAACAAGCCGAGGGGGAATGTGTTTAGATACAAGAGGGGACCTTTAAGGTTCCAGAGAGTCTTTCGACTCAAGAATAAAATATCCATTGACTGGGAGGTCACGCAGCCCTACGGGGCAGTAGGGGGGCTGCATCACCAACTGTTCACTTTTATTGGACACATGTATCAGACAAATTTTTAATAAATTTATTGCTGGAAGACAAATGGAAAAGGTAGGTTAAAAATAGTTGACCATGACTCCATGAGTGGGGAACAAGTTTGAGTTACCTCATGGATGATTTTTACAAGTGACAGAAGTTGGATTTGACCACTAGAAGCCCCTAAAAATGGGGGAGTTGTAAAGATGCGAATTTCCCCAAGGAGGGAAAGAAATTAAAGACCTAGGCACAAGAGTATATACAATATATATGGGAGGCAGGGTGTTTCTTAGTATGTTGGAGGATTTAGAATTGGTTGTTGTAATGAGCACTTGTAGTGTGAGGAAAGGAATATTTTGATCTGTTTATGGTGACTATAACTGGGAATAATAATTCAGTTCGCCCTTATGGACTCATGATTAGGCTAGGGGGTGATCAGGACAAGTGATTGTGGATTATTTTTCTATGGTTGGGTGGAATGTGGTTGTTCCTTTTGTTTTCCAACATCAACTTATTTAGATATGTATCTCAGCTATGAATTTCATTATTGATGTTTTATCTATGGTTTTTATCTATTTGGAATATGTTTGGCTTGTATACACATAAGTGAAATCTGTTTAAAGAGACTGTATAGCCGTGTTATATTATGGCTTCCTACAACATAATGATATTGGTAACAATTTTATCTGAAATATGATATATATATATATATATATATATATAGGTATGAATATAGAAATAAATAACAAACTATGTTTATATGCCCATTGGCCAACAAAGATACGTATTTTGATTACTATTCGAATTTGTACATAATCGATTATTGCAGAAAATAAATAAAATCAGAATGTATTATTATTGTGCTACTATCATGGTGAGAATAGGTGGAAACAATAAAATTCCAAGTACATTCTTTATTTACGTCTATTACCCTAGAAACATAGTTGATACAGTAGACCTCATATTGTCTTGAAAAAGCAACTATTATAGTCAATAGGTCGTTATCCAAACATTACAGTTGGGGTACCATAGGACCCAAGAATTCCAAAACCATTTGTGTTTTTCAAACAAAACTCCTTATCTAAGAGAAACATAAATATAAATGAACTACAAAAAATTGTCCATGAATTCTTGCAAGGAATGGTGGAAGAAGATGGAACCCAAATAAGTTTTGTGGACATGATGAGTGTCAATCCAAGTATATGGGGTGCCTCCCAAACCTGTAAGAAAACAAATAAATAATTTTTAGTAAATTATTAATGTACAAAATTATTAAATATGCAACAAAGTAAAGAATTAAATTACTTAACTTGGGTTTCAATGCTGAAAGGAGCATCCTCGCCAACTTGTGAAGCCACCAATCAAAGACAGATAGGGGAAGTGGGTGTGTTTTTCACTTGATGGGTTCCTCGCAGGACAAACATGGACCCATCATTAGTGCATATACTGGTGAAATGAATATCAATTGCACAACAGAAAAATCATAACCAAGTATATCTTGTAGATTACATTATTGACAAAGTAAAAGATCTACAAAGAAAGAGGGATACTACAAAAACAATAACTGAATTATAATAACCACCAATCATTACTTTGGAAAGAGTAATTTAACTATTGATAGAAGGTCGAAGCCATTGTGGATAATTTTACTTTAATTACAGTTATGTTATACACAAGGATAATTTCTAGACAAAGCTACTATATAGATAGACAGGTAATTACTATTGACATTCTAGACAGTCATAGAAACTATGCAATTAAAGAAGCATTGAATCTCAAATTATCACAATGATGCGAGGAGGCGATCTGAGTATAGAAGGATTCATTAAATATTTATTAAAATAAATACAAAAGTAAAGATGGGTTTTAAACCAATCAAGAGTATCCCGTAGGGTTCAAATAGTGTTTTCGAAGGCACATGGGATCCCCAAGAGATGTGTATGGTTTGTACCCAAATTTTTTCAAGATATTATTCTAGAGCGCAAACCGTGATGGAGATAGGGAACGATACTCCTTGGCAAAGGTTTTTATTTTTAACTAGGAAAACCTTGTGTAAGGGGGCATGATATTACCATTCAATGACTAAGGGGTTTTCCCTAAATTCATAGTGTACAGAGTAGATGTGTAACATGTAACAAACTCTCTTAAGTGTATACATATTTAAATAGAGAACGACTAAAGTTAAGGGAAAAAGAAAATTCCACCTGGCCACGACCTAAATTGGGTTACGCGATAAAAGGATTTAACACTGTCAATTAAAATCCTTATTACACGTAAAGAAATATGTTGGCACAGGGACATAACCGGGGTTCAACGCTTCAACAACACACCAACAAAACCCTAACTAATGACCCTTTTGGAAACACCTGGGAGGCAGATGAAGTCTCACCCGAGGTAGAGGCAGGGGTGGTTGCAGGACTCAAGTGTCTACAACCTAGCTGAGACACAGATCTATGATCATAGTACTTAACAAAGCACTTAGCAGTTAACATTCATTAATATTTAACCCTTATTCACATCGCAGTTTGAAACCCTAATTACAGAACAATGTGGTATTTGACAAGATCTAACACATCCAAGAACTCAAGACATAGAAATATATTACATCTAGCCTTCATTCATATTACTAAGCGCTAAACTACTACATCAGAAGCATATAACATACAGATTACAACACTAAGCATACATCACATCAATATAATAACAACCATAATACATAAAGAAACCGGAACACATGATATATGTGGTTCACCCCCGTGTGGGGATATGTCCACCAAATATTCTTCTTATTTATTTTCTTCTTTCAATCTTCTTATAAGAACAAAGCCTCATAACCTACTCCGCATAGGAGAGGAGATCTGTACGCACCTCACCATATCCTCTTTCCCCGAGATTGGTACAACACAAAGCCTTCTTACAATCACTTGCACTCAGCTCTACAAGTTCTCAACACATAGTATGCACAGAGCTCCTAGATCACATATATCCAACTACTTACATTAATTTCACTTAGCACAACATCCCACTACCACATAACAACACCCCCTACTTACATCGCCTATCTTTCTATTTATACATTTACAAAAGGCCTAAACATGGGTAAAACCCATGGGTTGACATCCCATACCGGTTACATAAACCCTAATCCAAAAATTCCCAAAAAGGTGGTGAGATCTCGTGATCTCAGCTTCGCCTCGGGGTAAAATCATGAAGATGGGTTACACTTTTGCTTGTTTTATGAGAAAAAACTGTATTTTCATAAGTTCTTCAAATTTTGGCATACAAAAGTATTTTTTTTATGTAGAATTTCACTTTACAGTAAAAACAAAACTTGTGAAGAATTTTGTTAGCTTTCCAATCACTATTTTTCAATTTTTGTTTATCACGATTTGATATGTCAATCTGACAGTTGTTTAACAGTATGTTCCTTAAACATGAAAGGAATGATAATGAGTAACTTTTTTCTACAACAATGTATCTATTATTAAAATTATGTTTTTAAGAAATGAAATACACTGCAACAATCTACAGGGACTCTATTTTATTATGACTATAATTTTGAATCTAACGGATGAATATTATAATTTCTAGAATTTTTTGAAGTTGACCAAGCTGAAAACGTTGCAAATTTTAAGCACATGTTTTTATATACCTTGTATCTATCTTAATTTTTACTTAAAACTAAAATCTAAATATACCCTTTTGAAGAGAACAGTTTAAGGATTATGAATATATTTTTTTCTAAATTTCTCACTGTATATTTTTAGAGATAACGATATTTCATTTCACTGAATCATAATGTCTACTGAAAATATTATGCAGTGATGTTTTTAAAAAATTAAATAAAGTTAGATAAAAATAAAGAAAATGAAAACAAATTATAGGAATTGAAAGTAGATTCAATTTTGGAAATGTTGGTGTCATTTTCGAAACCAAATTCTCAGTATTTTTGGGGGTCCACAACCTCCGAAGTTCAGGTAAGCTTGGGGAAATTATTTGGGTTTTGTTTTCAGTCCCAATTTCATGTTTTCAACCGAAATAATCTTTCAGCCAAAACCTAGATTTTAATGGAATCCGTTAAAAATAAACGTTTCGGCCTAAAAGTCTTTCGACCAAAATATTCTTACCATAGGAAAATAATTCATCCATAAAACATTGTACATGAAATTCTAGGGCACTGTCAGGGCACCATTCAATTTGACGTGCAAATTTTTAGCCGAAAGGTTTTTCGGCCGAAAACATTCCTAGCAACATTTTTTAGCCGAAAAATTGCCGCTAGGAATTTTTGAGACCCGATTGTCATGATAGTGTTACCCATATTCATGATTTTACCCCTTGCGCTCTGCCTTCAACCAGCCTATCGAAGTCCCAAAATGGTCAAACATGACCAAGGTTCTCCAAAACTTGGTCAAGGGCCAACATTCCCCCAACACTCACCTGTGACTCATCCTGAGTCACTCTGATCTATGTAACTCTACCTCAAAGGCCTCGAGCTTAGCTCGAACTGCCTCAACCTGCTTCTTTTCCAGAGCCTCCTGATCGACGAACTCCTAAATAATTTTTTCATTTATAGGTCCTGGCAAGCGTTGTTCTATTGTGGCGACCACTTGTTCTAGTTTTGCACCGCATCCTTCAATCTCCTCAAAAAGTGTGCAAGCTTCATCCTGCACTGGCTGGAGCCTCTAGGTCACTTCCATGACTTTACTCTATATTGCATGGACTTTTTGCTGAACCATGCGCTGTTCCTGGGACCTTTTCATCCTCTTGACTATTGAAAGTGGCTTCAACTACTCTTGCACTGATGTTTCTTGCTGCTTTTCCTCTTGGAGCTGTGACTCTAGTGTCCTTAGTTTAGGGTCCTTTGCAAGGCGCTCGTATATCTGCACACTTCAAATGTTGAGTTGTTTGCATTCTAAGGCCAATGCCTTGATTCTTTGGACTGCTCTCCAGAAAATGTATTCTCTTTGGTCTCGCACTTCCTGCAGAGTGCTTGGCACTGCTTGCAATTCTAGTTATGATACTCTTTGTTGGAGCTTTTGAATGGCTTCAACAAGCTTCACCACTTGACTCTCCACTAGTTCTTCTTCCATCTGTTCTAAGCTCGTCACAAATTGAAGTGCTCTAGTGACCGCCTCTTTAACTCCACTCTTCTCTGCGAGCAATTGTTCTTTCTCCTTTTGGATCTACGTTCTATCCTATGCAAACTTCGCTTGGAGGTCATCTTTTTCTTGTTGCGCAACCTGATGTTGTTCTAGGGATTCCTATTTTTCTTGTTTCAATGCCTCTGTGGCTTGCTCTTTTTCTCCCTAGACATGAAAAAGGAGATCCTTTGTCACATCTTCTATTCTACATAGCTAGGCATGCTCATCTCCTAGTTCAATTCCTTCAGATGATGGAGGTGCACTAGACACTGCACGACTGGAGTAGAGGGCTTGTTGTACCCCTTTCAACTCTGCTTCGATATTTTTCTTCGTTGCACTGTAACATATATTCTGAGGTATTTGATACAACGATGATGATGAGGTCAATGTCATCTACCGTGAGCTCAATCTGCAACTTGGGCTTACTAGATTTTCACTTCTTCCACGATGAAGGCTTCATGGGGAAAACCTTTCTTTTCTTGGATGCCTCAGCCTCATCAAGGGGATACTTAGGTAGTGTCACTTCACCCTTCTCCGGTTTGTCTTCTTTTCCTTCGTTCTCTTCTTTGTCTACTTCATCACCTCCTCCCCCTCTAGGTGAATCTAAAGTAGTCTCTTCTAATGCATTTCTCTACTCCTGTACCTCTTCCTTCTTCTTCCTTCTGTTAATGTTGGGTGCATCATACTCTTCGTGAGTGAATACAGGACTTTCGATGAGGTCGGGGTCAGACAGTTCTTCCTGGTTGAATGGTATAAGGAACTCTACAGGCCATTCCTTAGTTATTTCTTCCATGTCCTCCTCTATGAACTTATAGTAGTATTAGATATCTTATTTATGTTCATCTCTGTGTGAAGTGATATAAATAAAATGTCTATCTATGCAGAACTTTGCAAGGGGCCTGAACCTGTGTAGGGTATTCATCGTCTTACGAGGGAATGAATTAATAGCCCTTTTCAGTTGAAGGTAATAGGTGTGGAACACCGTGTTTTACTGCCACTGTTTCTCCATGTCCCTCGAATACCATAGCATAGTGAAATTCATAGCTAGTGGTTCAGACATATCAATTTCATGGAAGGTCGCTCCTTCCAGCATCTCCCAATAAATGAAGGCGATGAAGATCAACAACCAACTGAAATGGAACTCGTAGCCCTGATCCTGAGCTTCATGATAGTCTTTCTCTAACTGGTTGATGAGGTATCTCACCCAGTTCATTTGTAGCCCTTCAATTCATTTTCCTACAAGGTCGACAAGGCACCCCGTGACCTGCGTGGGTTTGTTCTTCCTAACTATATTACCAATGATCAACATGAAGGCTAGGTGCGCTGCGCCATTTTGGATGGAATTTTCCTTGTAGCCCTACTTCCCCTTATCTACATCACCATAGGTATCTTTGATTCTTTGCACTAGGGAACGATCTGGAGCCTTCCCTAGATAAACATCTTGTGGGTTTAGTCCTTGCATGCTTAATCCGATGATTCGATGGATCAATGTCAGATCTACGGTGATGTGTCTATCCATCCAAATATAACCTCCATGGAATAAAGACAACAAGAGTTTAACACATTCTTTAACCTCCCGATGCCTTCCAAACTGTGGTATCTTCATTACATTCAGAATGGTGGAACTCGCAATGTCCATGGTCCATGGCTGGGGGATGATCTTCGACTTCTTCCTCGTTGTCTTGGTCAAATATTTATGTGGGGCGAGCATGCCATATTTCTTGCAATCTCCCAAGTTGAAGTCATTGATCTTCAACATCATAATCTATCCCAACTGTAGTCCAACTGCGTGTATCCTCTTCGATAGGTACGTAGTGATCAATGTGTAGTTGAAGTCCCTTGGTACACTATCACGACTCACCACGCCAGTGAGAGGTGGGATGTAGTCGGGTAGGATAGATGGGATGATCTTCGCATTCACCAAGTCATCGTGATGCTTGCTTCATTTCTCTTTTGCAGTCCTAGGAGGTCCTGATCAACATGAAGTCGATGGAGAGGCTTACAATCCTCTAGTTGATGAGGCCTATGCACCTGCATAAATGACCTTCTCATCCATGAGGTCTATGACGATCTCTTTGACATATTTTTCTATTATGTTGTGCTCACCCGACATATATGCTCGATATCGGATATCTCAGGTAGGCAGACAAATACTCACGGTAACAGAACGGGTGGGGAAGTCTCAATAGACACTGCACGATAACAATTAGTTCTCTATGGGCTTAGGTAATCATTGTTTGCAAAAGTGTTTTCAGTGCAACATTCGATGGGATAAATAGACAACATTGTAACAGATTCCTCTAATGGACACGAATGCCTCCATCAATGTGATTCCAGCCATTATGGCGCAGTCTCAATGGTCCAATGGAAATATTTACGACCATAACTATGTTTCTAGACATTCTGGAGTGTCGGTCTAATGGTCCAGACATCTGCAATGTTCATATTGCTTTGTCCTGGAAAAGTGCCAATCCGTGCTTCTCTTCTATTCTGACGAAGTTCAATTTCTGCAAACCTTCCTTCTGCGAAGTCCTCTCTGGAACTTCCTGCAATTTTTCTAACTTTGCTTTCTTCTTGCTGAGCTTTCTATCTTTCTTTCCTATTATTTGAGTCACTAGGTTACACTTTTCCTCTCTTAGCATAGTAACTTTGCATTGCTGAGGGTCTTTCATAGAGTTCGAGGGTAATAATTCTTCTCTTTCTGGGGTAGGTGCTCTATTATCTTGTATGGACAAGTGTTTCAAGTCTTCTTGTGTTCTTTCAACTTTGACAACCAGGTCTCTAGCCCTTAGTAGCTTCGACTTGTCCTCTTTTTCTTCTAGTAAGTGCGATATTCTTCTATCCATGAAATTTCTTGATTCTTTCTTTTTCTTTTCTAGATCTTCCTCTTCTTGTTTCCTTCATATCTGATCTTTCTCAATCCAATTTTTCCCTAGAAAAATAACAAATGGGGCATTGTTCTCAACAAACTTAACAACCTCAAATTCTTCCTCTTTTGAAGTTCCATGAGCACTCATAGGTATCTGGGTAAGTCTTCCACATAGGGTTATCAATTTTCCTTTAAACAATCCTATTCCTCCCAATGAAGGAACCATAAAAGGATTTCCCAAAATTTTCCAAGTTCTTTCTGTCATAATATTCACCTGTGTTTCCTCATCCAGAACGCAGTCTATGTCGAAGTCTCTTATTCGTGTTTCTATGAACTCCTTTTCTTTTAAGATCTCTGATAAGTGGATGTCTCTGTGATCATTCAAGGTTTCTTTCATCTATAATAATTTAGTCTCTAATTCTTTCTAGGGTTATATCATATCCTTAGTCTCTTGGCCTTTCTCATGGTTTTCTTGTCTCATATTCATGTTTTCAACTTTAGCAATCATTCTAGGGAAATCCAAAAATTCATGGTCCATAGCTTTACAACAAGGACAATTAGGGCCTCTACCAAGGCATTCCTTAGCAAGATGTCCCGGTCTTATGCAAATATAACAAAAACTTAATCCTCTCTTTCTTTTAAATGACCCCCAACCTTTCCTGTACTGTGCACTGGGATCAAAATAACTAACCTGCAAAAAATTCTTTCTAGGATCCTGCATCCATTTGTTAGTCCAAACATTTTTTCTATGCATAGGAATAACATATCTTTCACTATTTCTATCAGATCTTCTCATATCAAATCTTCTTTCTTCTAGTTGTGCCCTAGATTTCAGACTGGGAAAAAATCTATCAATCATTCCTAGATCCATTCTTTTGAAACAAAAATTTTCACTTATCTTACCTTTCTCAGAGCACAAAGCTTTAATATCTTACCTCTTTTTTCAGATATGATTCCTTTATTAGCACAGAGCTTCGCAAGTCAAGTAGAATACTGCACACTAAAGCAGCAGATCTATGCACAAAAAAATATCTTTTCTTCAGTTCCTAGCAATCACAGTTTCAGGTACTGACAACGGAACCATTTATTGGCACGGGGGCAGACCCGGGGTTCATGGTTCAACAATGCACAAAAAAAACCATAAATGTTGGCCCTTTCAGAAACAACTACGAAGCATATGAAGTCTCACCTGAGGTAGAGGCAGGGGTGGTTGTAGGACTCAAGTGTCTATAACCTAGCTGGGGCACAAATCTGTGATCATAGTACTTAATAGAGAACTTAGCAGTTAAAATTCATTAGTATTCAACCCTTATTCACATTGCAGGTCGAAACCCTAATTACAGAACAACGCAGTATTCGATAAGATCTAACACATCCAAGCACTTAGCAAATAGAAATATATCATATCTAGCCTTCATTCATATTACTAAGTGCTAAACCACTAAATCAGAATCATATAACATACAAATTACAACACTAAGCATACATCACATCAATACATCACCCGATGCAATAAGTGCTAAGTGGACTATTCAAATCATGAGAATTATTGGTTAGTTGCGACTAATACTCATGGATATGGGTCACAGATTAATGAATTACACTACGCAGTTAATCCCAAAAATAATATCTAATATCTTGCACCGTGGAAGCCCCTCTATGATTAAATAATAAGAGTGAAGGGAGCTCTAACTGGGTTGTTCATAAGGCACAATACTTGCTAAGGTTTTGCAAATGGGGTAGCAAGTTAAGTGGGCTTGATTGTGGAGAAAACTCCATAGTTAAGTGCACTTGAGCCAGAGGCATCTTGGGATGGGTGACCACCTGGGAAGTCCTGGTTACCGGGTGCAAGCCCCGGAAGTGATGATTGATGCTATGCGATTCATTTCGTTGGTTTCAATCCCATTTCTTCACCCCTGTGAGCATCACCCGATGCAATGAGTGCTAAGTGGACTATTCAAATCATGAGAATTATTGGTCAGTTGCGACTAATACTCATGGATATGGGTCATAGATTAATGACTTACACTATGCAGTTAATCCCAAAAATAATATCTAATATCTTGCACTGTGGAAGCCCCTCTATGCTTAAATAATAAGAGTGAAGGGAGCTCTAAATGGGTAGTTCATAAGGCACAATACTTGCTAAGGTTTTGCAAATGGGGTAGCAAGCTAAGTGGGTTTGATTGTGGAGAAAACTCCACAGTTAAGCATGCTTGAGCTATAGGCGTCTTGGGATGGGTGACTACCTAGGAAGTCTTGATTATCGGGTGCAAGCCTCAGAAGTGATGATTGATTCTATGCGATTCATTTCGTTGGTTTCAATCCCATTTCTTCACCCCTATGAGAATCACCCAATGCAATGAGTGCTAAGTGGACTATTCAAATCATGAGAATTATTGGTCAGTTGCGACTAATACTCATGGATATGGGTCATAGATTAATGACCTACACTACGTAGTTAATCCCAAAATAAATATCTAATATATTTCACTATGGAAGCCCCTCTATGCTTAAATAATAAGAGTGAAGGGAGCTCTAACTAGGTATTTCATAAGGCACAATACTTGCTAAGGTTTTACAAATGGGGTAGCAAGCTAAGTGGGCTTGATTGTGGAGAAAACTCCACAGTTAAGCGCGCTTGAGCCAGAGGCGTCTTGGGATGGGTGACCACCTGGGAAGTCCTGGTTACTGGGTGCAAGCCCCGGAAGTGATGATTTATGATATGCAATTCATTTCGTTGGTTTCAATCCCATTTCTTCACCCCTGTGAGCATCACCTGATGCAATGATTGCTAAGTGGAATATTCAAATCATGAGAATTATTGGTCAGTTGCGACTAATACTCATGGATATGGGTCATAGATTAATGACTTACACTACGCAGTTAATCCCAAAAATAATATCTAATATCTTGTACTTTGGAATCCCATCTAAACATAACAACCATAATGTACAAAGAAACCACAACAAAGGATATATGTGGTTCACCCCCGTGTGGGGCTACATACACCAAATATTCTTCTTATTTATTGTCTTCCTTTAATATTCTTATAAGAACAGAGCCTCAGAACCTACTTCGCATAGGACAGGAGATCTGCGCTCACCTCGCTAGATCCTCTTTCCCTGAGCTTGGTAAAACACAAAGCCTTAATAGAATCACTTGCACTTAGATCTGCAAGTTCTCAACACATAGTATGCACAGATCTCCTCGACCACATAGATCCAAATACTTGCATTACTTTCACTTAGCACAACATCCCACTACCACATAACAACACCCCCTACTTACATTGCCTAGATTTCTATTTATACATTTAAAAAAGGCCTAAACATGGGTAAAACGCATGGGTTGACATCCCATACCCATTACATAAACCCTAACCCAAAAAGTCCACAAAATTTGGCGAGATCTCATGATATTTGCTTCTCCTTGCGCTCTGCCTTCGACCAGCCTATCGAAGTCCCAAAAATGGTCAAACATGACCAAGGTTGTCCAAAAATTGGTCAAAGGCAAAACAAATCCCATAAACGTATGGTATAAATAAAGAACAGTGAACACATGACATTCCAAAGAGAAGAGTATTATACATACAGAGAGTAATGTGCTCTACACAGAAAGAGAGGAAATCCACAGAGAATGTATTTCTTAGACAAAGAAGCACAATACACACACTCAACGTAGATGGGGAGATATCCCATAAAACACAATGCTACATAGACAAAGGATTGTTACCAAAAAGGGTGCAATATGCAGAGTGTTGGACCACACCGTGAATTATCACTGAGGGGATACATAATAGAAATGAAGGAAGGAGTTATTCAACTAATATTTGGGAAAAACCTTTTTTTCACTGAAATACTACCTTCAAACCTATTTAAATACCAGTGCACCGTAACGATGATTCTAGGGAATAATATATTTAGAGGAAAGACTTACCGTGTACTAGCTGAGGGTGAGCTTGCTACAGACCTGAACAAGTTAATCTTGTGAAATTTGTTATATTGCTACCACAGAGCTGAACCAAATACCAACATGACATTGTTACTTTCTACCATAGATCCAAACCAGTTACCATGACAGTATTGTTACTTGCTACCACATAGTCGAACACGAATATCTACATGGTTTGTGTTACCTTACTACCACAAAGAGAGATGAATAAGGTTACCCTCACGACATCGTTACCTTTCTACCATAGAGTTGGCTAAGTCTACCATTGTGGCAGTAAAACACACAGAGTGACAAAACCAAATGGAATGACTGTGAAGGAAATGGCACTTCGTGCCTCTCAATTTTGGGGAAGGATTGAATAATATGCCACCCTCACTATACCATGTGAAGCCAGCTTAAGTGGCAAGCCCAAAGTGGGGTTTTCCCTACAATGTCATACTATAAGGAGTAATGGAGATGACCAACTTAATTCCATAAGCCTAGATTCAAACCGTCCTACAAACACAAACCTTAAATGCTTCTCGGTTTCCATAAAGGTCGAACCTTAATTGTAATACGAACAAGTGGGGACTTGTTAGGGTCATAACTGTATAGTTATGTGGATCGTAAGTCCCATACCATAATTCTTTTAATTTGGGATTTGACAACCAACGTGTTGGTTGGGAGTTAATGGTTTAAACCCTAGACTCTTCCCTTTGTAAAATCATAGTGTAAGGTTTAAATCATGAGTACATTGTTAAATGTATGTTAAAGCATAAGGTAAGGCTTATGTTAAGCCCTAATATTGGCTCATTACCCCTTAATTGGGGCATATTAGATTAGTAATGTTATTTTATTTATGTCGGCTTAGGCCATTAGTTGTAATTTAGATTAGTAATTTTATTTTATTTATGTTGGCTTTAGGCCATTAGTTGTAATTATACCTCCTAGTTTCCTATATATACCAAGGAAACATTTTCATTTTGAATCATCTTGTACTTGAACATTTAACTGGGGTAAAAGGAGGTTTCCCCCTCGAAGAGGATTATTATCTGAAATTATCTCTTTCTCAAGGCGTTGAGTACTTTTTATGAGGTTTTTCTATGCTATATTGATATTTGGTTCCTAACATATGGTATCAGAGCTCAAGGTCTTGGGGTTTCGCTGCTACATCTGAGGCACCGTGGCATTTTCTCTATAAATTGTTTTCTACAATGTTTCAGAAGGAATTTCTTGGAGGATATTTAGAAGACGGATAAAGGTACGTTGGGTTAAAAATTCATCTCGTGAGGCCTTATACTTTCGGAGATACAGCCTGTACAAGATAGGGTTCTTGAATCATCCTGAAATGAGTCACTGTGGAATTTTCTCTATAATTTTTTTTTTGTAACATTTCAGACCCTGAACTCTAGATATCATTTAAAAAAATTAGTAATGTATCTGTGGTAAAAAGTTCAGCTTCTGGGTCATCTTAAATTTGTAGATACACCCTGTGCAAGATAGGGTATCTGACTAGTCCTATTGACTAGTCTCAAGAAGGTGTTCCAGGTAAAACAATCATAAATTATTCCTAGAGTATCCAAATTGAGTGGGACTGGTTGCATTGGATCATGGACAGTCTTTAGTATTTTGGGTGTGAGTTTCATAATTTTATATCAATTATTTTCTGCGGAGCATGCTATACAAGTGAGACCTCTTGGAAAGGTAAAAAATCGACAAGTTGTGGGGAAGTTACCATAAATTCCACTTGGCACATCCAATTTTGATCAGACCTGTGGCATTGCAGAGATGAAATATCAGAGAACTACATAAAATAAAGTTTCATACCCATAAGGGCCGAAACTTGGGAGATACTACAGAATAAATATTGTCTAGCAGAACCACCTCAAAATCAAGGTTCAAAAGTGACGCTTAGCCAACATGCCACCCAAAAAGGGAACTTCTACACCAACTAAGCCTCCAGAAAATCCTACTTGGACTCTTGATGAAGGTGAAGAAATGCGTAGGGACATAAATGATTTACAAAAGAAGATAGTTACAAAATATGAACTACAAGA